>RQTK01000556.1:188441-205941 GCA_003991915.1 Elysia chlorotica | reverse complement strand
TGCAAAAACCATAAATGCAAGCAACTTTTCAAGATGCTCAAAATGAGTTTTACGCTCTATCACCCAATATTGTGAAAAATGCTTAAGACTAGACACATAGTCAATGAGCAGCGAGAGCGCATTGAAGATACCCCGCCTTTCTCCCTTCGTGAAAAAAAAAATCGACAACGACGTGCATAGTCGTCTATGCATCCTCAATGCACGCAATCGACTCAGTCGTGCTTTGGAACTTGGATTTGCGATCTACACGATGAAGATGGAAGATATCATCCCGTCGTTTAGGCATGGCTACCGCCTCTTTATGTTTAGGGTACAGCTACCATGGGACGCCGGTAAAAATTCCCTTACTCGTCGTCTTCGTTTTCCCTAGGTCTACGGAGCCGTTTATCGCAGGGCCTCGAACATGAACGCTAAGACCCCCAGCCTTCTATGGACCTTAGTTCAAACCTTTCGGCCAATGGCGTCTGCAATGACACCGGAGACAAGTGAAAAGACGGCGGCCGCTCCCACGGCAGACGACACGATGTGCTCAATCCACGCGTCAGTCAAGTCGAATTCATCTTTTATCAGAAGGTTTGCCCCGTTGATAATACCTATGGGGAACACAGAAAATGGAGCTGAACAATACGTAATGCTTGTGGAAAAAATGATGCGAAGATTAACAAGCCACAAAACAACAACAACAACAACAACAACAAAACCAACCAACAAAAGTAATTAAAAAAGAGTAAGGTGCTAAGTAGCTTTCTCAAAGATTTAAAGTGCATTTGTAAATTCATTTGTGTTTTGTTAATTTGCGCATTTAATCTAGATACTTATTTATTTTTTTAATCCTTAAAAATGATATTGAGTATATATGACGTAATTACATCAGGTATGTAAGATTCATTGTTATAATATATTTCTCCATTCTCTCCTTTCTTTTTTTTTTTATTCATTTATCTTTCCATCGAACGATGGACACCAGATCATCATTCTGTCAGCACGTAAAATTTGTCAGAAGCTATGACTGGGACTCGTTCACAATATATCCTATCTAGTGAGGGCGTGCGACGCTGAGCAGCGAACCAATGAAATGAGGTCACCTGTGTCGTATCCGAAGAGAGCCCCGCCCACTGTGGCGCACATGGCCAGCAGGTAGATGATGGTCGGGTGCTTCTTTGGGCGGGCCTGTTCCCCTCCAGTCGCCTCCGCGGGGCCCACTCTGTTGCTGGTATCACTGGTGGGTGCACAAAAATCAAACTAAAATGACCAGTTAGACCTGGTTTAAGACTGTCTACACGTTAGAGATCTTCCCTTTAGAAGCGAACACACTGATGAAATTGTGTAACTTAAACTGGATTCCCGTTAAAGATGACTCATAATGCAGATACCGATTCCGGGACGGTAGTAGACAACATGTCCGTTCCAGCAAATAGATGCTTCCAGAATTTTTCAAAAATCCGTTAATAGAACCCAAAGTTCCACTTTACCATCCGTTCACTATTCTCAAAGGGCATCACCGCACATCAGGAAACCCGACTCACAATAAACTAACTAGACACTCACACCCCACTCCTCCCTTTTGTCGCAATAACACCCCCCCCCTTTCCTCGTATCACTGGCTTCCCCAAGCCACCCTAAGCTCTTCCTCAAAGAACGATTCCCTTCGGCGTCCTAGTAAAAACGCCGGAGCCTATACACCCCCACTCAGCATCCTGGTGAAAGCACAAGAGCCTTCTTCTTACTCCAAGAATCATTTCACTTGGCGTCCTAGTGAAAGCACAAGAACCTTCTTCTTACTCCAAGAATCATTTCACTTGGCATCCTAGTGAAAGCACAATTACAAGAGCCTTCTTCTTCCTCCAAGAATCATTTCAATTGGCATCCTAGTGAAAGCACAAGAACCTTCTTCTTCCTCCAAGAATCATTTCACTTGGCGTCCTAGTGAAAGCACAAGAGCCTTCTTCTTCCTCCAAGAATCATTTCACTTGGCGTCCTAGTGAAAGCACAAGAGCCTTCTTCTTTCTCCAAGAATCATTTCACTTGGCGTCCTAGTGAAAGCACAAGAACCTTCTTCTTACTCCAAGAATCATTTCACTTGGCGTCCTAGTGAAAGCACAAGAGCGTACCAAACTCGGCAACCTGGTGAAAGCAGCTTTCTCTAAAAGCCCTGAACATATTATACTAAGTTTTCACACTATACACCACCCACTTTCTCTCTCACTACTCCTCTCTTGCTTATTTTTGTCGGCATTCTGGTGGTATCACTGGATTTAACTCGGCCGGTATCCCAATAACCGCCGGAAACACCACCAGCCTGATTTAACATTCTTAGCGCATTAGTGCGCCCCCCCCTCCCCGCCCCAGCCTTGCATTGCCCTGGGGGTGTTGAGATACCATTTTTTTCCTTAAACTGCCCCTCCCCGCCCCAGCCTTGCATTGCCCTGGGGGTGTTGAGATACCATTTTTTTCCTTAAACTGGTCATCCATTTCTGTATTTGTCTCTTTGTACATATATCTTCTCATTTAGATATACTACCAATATGAACTTCCAAAGACGATAATTATAATATTTTGTTATCAACACGGAAACTAACCTTGGCATCTTTGATTTCTGTTGATAACCGTATCAGGAGTTCCGGAACGGCTCAGACAGCCACGGAAGTTCTAAAATTAAAAGTAACAATGTAACATTTATGCTACCAGAACAAAAATGTAGATAAGGGGTAGAATGAAACAACAATACGTAACAATAAGAATTATACGAATAAGAAGGCTAACGACGAGACTTAATCTACGTCAACTTTGTACTTACGAGCTAATATGTCGAGCGAAAAAATGTGTGTACATATTATCTTTCCACAGCAAGTCAATTTTGTTCTTGAAACTGTTGGAGCGTTTACAATTTCTTTGGGCAGTCTATTCCAGGTGTCTGTTACTCTTATTGGGAAGAAGTGTTGACGGACTCCAGTATGTACTCTTATCCTTTTGAGCTTTTGACCGTGTCCTCTGGTTTTGGAGTCCTCCTCACTTGTGAGCAGGGATCTGACATCATACAGTCGATGCATGTATTTGTTTGTTTCAATCATATCTCCTCTGTCTCTCCTATAATGCATACTTGGTAGTCTGAGTTATTTGAGACGTTATCCATAGGGTAAGTGAGTTAACCTTGGTACTAATTTTGTGGCCCTCCTCAACACTCCGTCAATCAGGTTCTTATCCATCTGAAATCTTGGTGACCATGCTACGTCGGCGAACTCCAGATGTGGTCTGACCAATGCTGTAAATAATAACCTCATACTTTCACTGTCCAAAAACTGATATGAGCGCCTGATCAATCCCAGAATCCTGTTTGCTTTGGCTACTTGTATCTCTATGTTCCGAATCTACCTGCACTCCAAGGTCCTTTTCTAGGGTTGTAGCTTCTAGTATAATTCTATCCTCTGATTGATGCAGTTTCATTGTATACTATGTTCTGGATTGTTCCTTCCAAAGTGTATGACTTTACATTTGCTTGCGTTGAAGCGCAGTTGCCAAACGTTACAATACGTAACAATAATTATAAGAATAAGAAGGCTTACGACGAGACTTAATCTACGTCATGTTTGTGCATTCTACCCATGGTCTCTAAATCTATATCTAGGTCTTAGTGGAAAAAAATTTACATGAGAGACGAAATATAATAATGGTCTTCATTTGAGGCCTCACACAGATTGAAATATCTAGCGAAATCTTAAATCTGGTTTAATAAGTAATGCGAACTGCCCGTAAATGTGGAACAGGGTATATGTGATAGCAGCTGTTCCCTACTGCAAATAAGCATATTTCTCCAGTTCTAATCTTAATGATCTAGATCTTCATTTAAAAATTGCATAATTCCATCACAAAAAAGAAAAAAATTAGTAGAAGACAAGAAGAAATAATATAGATCTAGATCTAGACTACCTAAAAATATAGAATAATAATGATATCGGTATCACAATCAATCTATAGAGCCATATTTTCCCGAAAATTCCACAAATTAAATAAACAATAAAAAATCCTTACCAAATAAAGTTATTGATTTCATCTTCTTCATCTAGATTTAGATGACGGCATAGCTACGATTTCCCTAGCAACGGAAGCTTTCAATGTAGCCTTTTAAAAATAGAGTAAGAAAAATAATAATTATTGTATTCGACCATTCGCTTCTCATAAGAGTTTCAAGTGGCGCGGCAATGAATTTATGCAAAATAAATGTAGACGATTAGTGCTCCAAACTTGATGCCTAGTCCATTGCACTTGCAATAAATAATTTTATTTGCGCTTTTGGTCCGTTTGAATCTCATTTTTTTAAATAAAACCTGCGTAAAGCTGACTCTCTTATTAAAAATCTGTGTTCTAAATCTGCTAGGTTTCATAGCAGGAGCTAATTCGGGGACAGGTCTCCAGCCTTGCGCGAGAAAATTATTTTTTTATCATTGCCACTCTGAGGCAGAAGGGGGGTATCCGTTGGTTGGGTTGGTTTAACGTCAAACAGCAGCACTATATAGGCTATATTGTGGACGGGCCCCAAGACGGACGTCTGGCAATTTTATGTGCTGCCATACACGAGACAGGGCAGGGATACTGTGACTCCTGTCTCAGCCGGTCACATTATACTGACACCGACCCAACCAGTAGGGAACGCAACAGCCAGGATTCGAACTCGGAACCTTTTGCGTCGGAAGCCGATGTTTTACCCCTGGACCACCGCGCCCCCCGCGTTTATGAATCAAGTCTTTGAAGAGTTGCTTTGAGTTTAATGACTTTATGTAAACTTCCCAATGGTAGAAGACAATTGACATTTTATTAGTATGAACCGTGATGGCCAGGACCGATAAGGAAAGGCCGAAATGCCTCTTTGTTTCGGGAAAAGAGCAGGTGTATTTGGTTGTCCACTTTTTTAATGTTGACAAAGTCGCCAATCTCAGATTGAAACTGGAGACGGTAATGAAGTAATAAAGAAACCACGATCAACGTTATTTTGTAGATAGGTCTACAAACATAAAGTGTTGTTCGTAAACGTGTGGATGCGAATAATTTTACATTACCTACTAAGTATTTTGTTTGCTATACATACGACGAACAAATACACAGACAAAGAGAGACAAAGACAGAAAGACATGGAGAAAGGGATAGAGAGACAAACAAAAGAGAGAGAGAGAGAGAGAGAGAGAGAGAGAGAGAGAGAGAGAGAGAGGGAGGGAGAGAGGGTGGGGTGGATGAAAGAGAGATAATTAACAACAATAAATGCAGGAACCGAGATAAAAATTGCAAAAAAAGAACAACAACAACTGTCATGTTTTAATTTCAAGTGTATTAAAAAAGTTTTCAACTTTAAATCTTTCAGACCCTGTGCACACCAGTAACAAAAGATGCAAACATGCACAATTCAAATGTTAATTCACACAATGAAGTTGTCTGTATTAGAACACAAGCAATGAAAGATACATACATAGTTAAGTTATTTATAACATTTTATGCTCTCAACAACAGCAATTCTTTTACAATTAGATGATAAAATTATTTTTTATTTTAGCGGTCTAAAACGACTCCTTAAGATAAAAATTAGTCTCTCTGTCTCTCTGCCTTTCTCTCTTTTTTTCTCTCTGTGCATCAAACATACTGCATCATTTTCTGGACATTGTGCGTAAAAGTAGGGGTTGAGTTGAGTTGGTTTTAACGTCCAACATCAGCTCTTAATAGGCTATATTGTGGACGAGCCCCAAGACGGACGTCTGACAATTGTATGTGCTGCCACACACGAGACAGGGCGGGGAAATAATGACTCCTGATTCAGCCGGTCACATTATACTCAACCAGTAGGGAACGCAACCGCCAGGATTCGAACTCTAGACCTTATGCGTCGGAAGCCGATGTTCTATCCCTGGGCCACCGCACTCCCCGCGTAAAAGTAGGGAATGAAATATAATTCTAAATTGTTTTTTTTTTATGCCCCTATCAAACATATCACATTTTTTTTTCGTTAAAACTGATTAAAAAACACATTATTCAAATAGAATATTAGAACAACTGATGAAGAGGAAAAAAAATGGAATTTTTTGATAACCATGAGGAAAAAAATGGAATTTTTTTTGTTTTTCCTTCAACATATTTTTGAAACCTTTGCATGTAATACGTTGTATAACTATACTAACGATAATGTAACTTACTCACCGTATAGGACCCTCTAGGGGAACCTAGGAGTCGATAAACCAAGAGAGAGGAAGAGGACTCTCTCCCTCGCTCTATAAAGAACTTAGTTAACTTATACAGGACTTTCTCCAAATATGAAGATCAAAGCGCTTTACTACACAGGCAAAAATGTTCACTCATACAGTTAATTTCATCAATCCCATGCAGTTCAATAGAAATGATAATAATAATAATAATAATAATAATAATAATAATAATAATAATAATAATAATAATAATAATAATAATATTGTTGTTAATTCTCTGGTACGACCATACAGCCTGTCGCCAACCTACCAGTTGTCATAGAAACGTGTGGTTTCTTACATAAATTTATACACAAGTTGATTCATCGCCCACCTACTTGGACTGAAATGTCCGAGCGTCCACCGCTCTAGTGCGGGACCTAAATAGTGTAAGCGTTGGACTGTGTAACTGAGACGATTTCTTCAGACTTCTCCGGGTCTTTAACTTTCTTGCGTAGTTCAGGGAATCCACAGTGTCGTTCAGATTCTGCAGAGTCGCTGTAGTTTTGACGGAGCTCACTGCTGAAAATGAACCTTTTCCTAGCTGCTCAAGGCTTATGTTTCTAGTCTCCGGAACAGCGTATGCGCTGAACAAGGCAGCCATTAAGCACACCACTGAGAAACCGAAGAGTATACCTGGTTTTGGGGAACATAAGATATGTTATCCCATGGCGAGATTTGTCTAAGCTGTACATACTTGATACAAAAAAAAAATACAACAACAATAAAAAAACAAACAACTCATATGATATTGGTATTGTAAAGGGAAAAAACGGTTTTAAGCATAATATTTACGACAGTTAAGGTTTTATCAATTTTCCGTGTATCTTTAATCGGAACATTTTGATGGGTCCGATCTGTTTATGATTATTGTATTATATAATGAAAGCGTGTCCATCTCATACTGCTAGTATGTTCCTTTTGCTTTTTTTTTTATTCTTGAGCTAGACATTCATTCGTGCAACCGCTGGGTTGTGATCTGATCATATAGCGCATCCTGGATATGGCATGAACTTTTTATACTTTGGCGGAATCTTTGTCTTAAATATTATCTGATTTTTTTTACACCTGAAGAGCTTTCACAAGTATATAATTTCCTTTTTATAACTGGAAAAATGTGTTCATTATTTTGAACCTATATTTTCCACAAAAATATACCATTCTTGTCTGGTTTTCATTTCGCTCACCTAATCCATTAGGTCGGGCTGTAGAAGCGTGTTCCTCCACGCCTATCTTAGCATTGAGATCTCCCACATATCTTAGCATTGAGATCTCCCATTACAACTGGTACCTTGGATGACTTGACTTCCTTGATGGTCCTATCTTAGCATTGAGATCTCCCATTACAACTGGTACCTTGGATGACTTGACTTCCTTGATGGTCCTATCTTAGCATTGAGATCTCCCATTACAACTGGTACCTTGGATGACTTGACTTCCTTGATGGTCCTATCTTAGCATTGAGATGTCCCATTACAACTGGTACCTTGGATGACTTCCTTGATGGTCCTATCTTAGCATTGAGATCTCCCATTACAACTGGTACCTTGGATGACTTGACTTCCTTGATGGTCCTATCTTAGCATTGAGATCTCCCATTACAACTGGTACCTTGGATGACTTCCTTGATGGTCCTATCTTAGCATTGAGATCTCCCATTACAACTGGTACCTTGGGACTTGACTTCCTTGATGGTCCTATCTTAGCATTGAGATGTCCCATTACAACTGGTACCTTGGATGACTTCCTTGATGGTCCTATCTTAGCATTGAGATCTCCCATTACAACTGGTACCTGGTGACCTTGATGACTTGACTTCCTTGATGGTCCTATCTTAGCATTGAGATCTCCCATTACAACTGGTACCTTGGATGACTTGACTTCCTTGATGGTCCTATCTTAGCATTGAGATCTCCCATTACAACTGGTACCTTGGATGACTTGACTTCCTTGATGGTCCTATCTTAGCATTGAGATCTCCCATTACAACTGGTACCTTGGATGACTTGACTTCCTTGATGGTCCTATCTTAGCATTGAGATCTCCCATTACAACTGGTACCTTGGATGACTTGACTTCCTTGATGGTCCTATCTTAGCATTGAGATCTCCCATTACAACTGGTACCTTGGATGACTTGACTTCCTTGATGGTCCTATCTTAGCATTGAGATCTCCCATTACAACTGGTACCTTGGATGACTTGACTTCCTTGATGGTCCTATCTTAGCATTGAGATCTCCCATTACAACTGGTACCTTGGATGACTTGACTTCCTTGATGGTCCTATCTTAGCATTGAGATCTCCCATTACAACTGGTACCTTGGATGACTTGACTTCCTTGATGGTGTTGCCCAATAGTTTATAAAACATTTCAACTTCTTCCTCTAGATAGTGTGAAATTGGAGTGTATACTTGCATGATAGTGATATCAAGAGGATGCATCTTTCGGTAATAGAAAGGAATCCCTTTACACGTCATTGTTGTTTATTAGGAAGCCCACTCAATGCTTTCTTTCTTGGCAACCACAGTGGACAAACGTGTATTTCTCTTTCTTTACGCATCCTCCATCCAATCTTCTAGTTTCTGCTACACGAATAATAATATTAACGGTGTAGCAGAAACTAGATGAATTGCTTACCCGATATGGTGAACACCTTCGCAGCGGTGAGGAACAGGTTTGACGATTCCTGGATTGCTTACCCGATATGGTGAACACCTTCGCAGCGGTGAGGAACAGGTTTGACGATTCCTGGATTGCTTACCCGATATGGTGAACACCTTCGCAGCGGTGAGGAACAGGTTTGACGATTCCTGGATTGCTTACCCGATATGGTGAACACCTTCGCAGCGGTGAGGAACAGGTTTGACGATTCCTGGATTGCTTACCCGATATGGTGAACACCTTCGCAGCGGTGAGGAACAGGTTTGACGATTCCTGGATTGCTTACCCGATATGGAGAACACCTTCGCAGCGGTGAGGAACAGGTTGGACACGATGTAGTTGCAGCACCAGTTGGTCCAGGTGGACAGCGAGTTGGCCACACTGCGCGCCCACAGAGGGTACAGCTCCGCGTTCACGGTCCAGGGCATCGGGCCGGCGCCTGGGGTAATGGGTCTCACATGATTAGCCATGCTTGATTGTGGCGTTGGTAGATTGTAAGATGACATTAAAACCTTAAACAGTTTTAGCATGACAAGATTTAAGGTCTATTTCCCATGAGCGATCTGTTAGGGCCATTTTTTCAAAAATTTTTTTAGGTTCTTTTGATAACATTTTTTACGATGATATTTATGAAGTCGAAATGGAAAGTGTGCAGATGAAGTTATACAAAGAGGTTCTAGATCAAGAGAATATCAATGCACACATCACGATGTGAGTGGTTTGGTAGGAAAAGAAGAAAGGTTCTATCTGCTCTTTTGGTAAAACTAAAGATGGCATCGTGAAAGGGTTCTATGTAAGCAGAGGAATCACAAAAAAAACAACAAACAATAACAACAACAACAACAACAACAAAACTAATAACAAAAAAACCCAATATTGAAGAAAGGTTATAAAGTAAGAGAAGCAATGTCATTACAATGCTACAGTCCACATTTTCAATTGTGTTTTTCTCAAAAGCGCCAAACATGTAGATAGCACCTTTAAAAAATTTATTAATGTCACCTGGCAAGAGTGAAGGCATGGTAGGGCTGGTCTCGCAGCATCGCCTTCCGCCGCGCCGACCGCGTTTTTTAGTGTTCTATGTCTCTAGTATAATGTGGCTGCCAAATTCCAGGATATCTGGCTATGGGCCCCCATCGTTACATTGGAACTCTCACCTTCTAGAGACCTAACACTAGGAGAGAGGGTTCCTTTCTCCGATGCGGTTAGATAAGCCTTCTGTTTTTCTTTTTTTTTTTTTTTACAACAACTCGTATCTGTTCTAGTATGAAAAGTGATTATCTTAACACAAATAAGGTGTCATGTTTGAATCATGTGGTTTAAAATAACTAATCAAAGTGCGCTACGGCAATAGATAACTTTTCAAATGTATAAAGAAAGGAAGAATGTTTTATTATAATTATATTGTTAAATATTCAGAAAATTTCTTTAAATGCTAGGATTAGTTGAAAGTGTTTAAAAATTCATGTTCCCTTTTCTCTGTGTTCTTTTTCTGGTGCTTTATAGCATGTTTAGGCTGAAATTATAGCGCGTTGACTAACCTGGGGCAAATGCCAGTACGAAGAACATCAGGCCAAAGAACGCTACCCAGGATGATGACATAGGGCAGTATTCGGTTGTGAAAAAAAATTTCTCGCCTGCGAGGAATTGATTCGTACCGGGCTTTTGTGAGCAACGCCCCGCGCTGGGTCGTCATAGATAGAGTAGATAGATATTAATACATAGGTAGGTAAATATATAGATTAGATAGATATAAATTGATAGGTAGGTAGATGTATAGATCGATAGATAGATAAATGGATACATAAATAGACAGATAAATAGAGAGATGGCTAGATAAACAGATATATAGATAGTAAAATAGATAGTCTGATGGCTGAATAGATAGACAGATAGATAGATAGATAGACAGATAAAGAGATAGATAGATAGATAGATAGATAGATAGATAGATAGATAGATAGATAGATAGATAGATAGATAGATAGATAGATAGATAGATAGATAGATAGATAGATAGATAGATAGATAGATAGATAGATATAGATAGGGCCTCTGTAGTTGTAGAACTCAGTTCCATTGGAGCGGAGGAAAGCTGGGACCAACAAGTAAAAATATCCAAACACTGCACAGAAATACAGCGCTCCATTTGGATCCAAATTCGTTTCAACGAATCGCACACCAATTATTGTAACCTTAAGAGTCCAGTTCTCTGAATGAGTAACATTTACATGGCATAGTTATTAGCGGTGGACTTGGAGGTGCTAGCAACACAGGACGCGTTGATGATGTTGTGGTAGCTGAAGGCGCAAAATCCGCACCCGGTACCGTCGATGCAGGACATACAATCGCTGAAAAATCAAAATAAGAAACATTGTTTACAAAAAATAACAAAAAATAACACATACATGTACTATAAAAATATTGCTACTAACGTTAGGTACCCCACATGACAGTAGCTTGTAATGCTATACATTGAATATGACAGTGATATGGAAGAGAATATTTTTGAGAATCTTGCGAACAAGTTGTTTACGGGATGGTGATAATCTTCTAAACATCGTGATAATAACGCCAAATGCAAAGTCAGAAATTTAAATTATTGCAGCTTAGATGATTCAGAAAAGTCTTGGAAATAGGAGACCCTCTACCCAATGCATTTTAGTAGGTACCACAACAGTCCCTTTTTTATAAGAATTTGTGGCAACGGGTGTAGCCAACATTGCTTTATTTTGAAAGTAGCAAAATTTGCATGAGTTAAAATTCCAGTTACACTTACAAACACAAATGTAACACTTGACAAAAAAAACCCAACACCAACAGGGTCTAATGTTTCTGAATACTTTCCATGCCGTAAGGAACATGTTTTGAAAGATAGTCCTAAGAAGGCGTTGAAGCGACTCTCACTATGCGTTTAAACCTTAACCTTGTAATACATGACTGTTTATAGATACTGACTGATTTTTCTTCTGAGATTAGATCTGAAGATCCTAAAATCTCAAGGCCCTCGAGAAATAAAGACAAAGTTGGAGAAGATTAAGAAGATACAAAATTGGATAAAGAGGTAAATATATAAAAAAAAAGAATGTAGGAGGACTGACGAACGATTAATAGATGGATGGCGAGATCTGTACAAGACAATTAAGAGCGTCTCACGTTTTGTTCAAGCAAGGCCCGGTCACGTTGGGATATTTCCTCTCATATTTGCTATTTGTGTGGTTCGGGTACAAGTATTCTGGTAGGAACGCTACGAACAAGATGAGCAATGCCAAGGAGATACCTGGAAATATTAAGACAAGAGAAAGTTTTTAAAAAAATAAAAACAACTTAACGCATATAACTAAACATCTAAACATTATATATATATATATATACACGAAATACCGTACGTTTAAAATGTTCCCTCTTACGTTTCAACCCCTAGACTTTAAAAAATACAAACAGCAAACAACAATCCCCTCCCCCCATAAAAATACAGCAGTTCCCTGTGCGATTCAACCGTGAAGGAGATAAGATGGCCGTACCTACGAAACTGAGAACTAGCAGCTTTTTTCGGCCTATGGACTCCACGGCCCACAGGCCAATGAATGTCGCCAGGAAGTTGACGGTGAAATGGATCACGGAGAGCCCGATAGCGCTCTCGATGTTGAAGCCTACAGATCTCAGGATGTTGGAGCTGTAATATCTGTCAAAGTATCGCACAAGTCAGTCGGAGATAAAAGGAAAACACTAGGACATCCAAAACGGGACTAGTTCAACTTCGAATCAATACTGAGTCTAATCCGACATCCAGTCAACATAAGTTCAACATCAGATGAATTTTCAGTATTGTACTACTGGTTGTAGTATTACGTTTGCCACGGCTATTTTTGAAGCAATGAAGAGTAATGTCTGTATGTAAAGTAATTGCATTGTTTTTTACATTCGTTTGCCGCAAGAGTGTTAAGGAAACAAATTTTATAAAAGTAAAATGAGAATATCTGGAAGAGCCTAATCAAAGCATTCTTGGACAAAAAGAGGGAGAAAGAAAGAGGAAATAGAGGAATAGAGTAAGCAAAAGAATAAGAGAGAAAAAGTGATAGATAGGTAGAGAGAAGGAGAGAGAGAAAGAGACAGAGATAAGAGAAACAGATAGACAGGTCGATAGCGCCACAATGTACTGGCACCGTCTAGATCTAGGGTGGTAAGTACAACATCCAGGTAGCTTACAACTCGTCGTAAGCCTTTATATTATTGTCATATCTAAGACGAGTTGTAAGCTTACAGCAATGGTGCAATAACAACCTCCAGTCGGATTGCGTTGGTTTCAAACTCGAAGTGCGATTTATGCTGAATTGAGGTGCCAAAAAGGTACTATCCAAGTGAATTCCTTCTAGTACGACAATAATTACGTTATCACACACCAGAGGGGCGCGGAAGCCAGCCCTGGGATAGTAGATTTGCTTCCATGCAAGAAGTCCGAGGTTCGAGTTCTGTACTGGCACTTTCCTCTTCCATTGGTTGGGTTGGTATCTGTTTAATGTGATCGGTTGAGATATAAACCATGGTAATCCCGCATTGTCTCTCTGAGGCAGCATGTGACATTGTCAGATGTTAGTATTGGGACCCGTCCCAATCATAGCTTATATAGTGCTGACTTTGAACCCTAAGCAACAAACAAACACAGACACAAAACGCTCACATCACAGCGTTGACCCCACTAAACTGCTGAAACACCTGGAGCATACAACCCACAAACAGAGCGCGCCGCACAATGGGGGTTTGCAGGATTTTCTTATACACCCTGAAGCCTGAAGAAAGGAAAACGTGCAGTTATCGGTTTCAACGTGACAAGTATATTTACATAGCTATTTAAACGCGTGTAGTTAAAAAAAATGATTGGACTGATGTCTTCTTTAACGCTATGGAATGACTCATTAAAGCGGTCTAACACCATCAATAGTTTATAAATCATCATCATCATCATCATCATAAAAAAAAAAAAAAAGCAACGACGATGACATCGATAACGACGAAGCTGATGACGAAAACAACAACGAAAACAAAAATATCACCACAAAGTTTGCACGTGGTATTATGAAGCTGTAAAAAACATCCTTTAGTATGTTTAGAATTGGCTGAGAAGTTTACCGAGAATCCGCATTCACAGAAAGAAAAGCTGCATGCTCATCTTTAAATTTGTACATGTTTGCATTTAGCTGACAATAATAATAATAATAATAATAATAATAATAATAATAATAATAATAATAATAATAATAATAATAATAATTGGAGTGGAGAAAGCTGGGACCAACAAGTAAAACTATCCAAACACTGCACAGAAATACAGCGCTCCATTTGGATCCAAATTCGTTACAATGAATCGCACACCAATTATTGTAACCTTAAGAGTCCAGTTCTCTGAATGAGTAACAATTACATGGCATAGTTATTAGCGATGGACTTCGAGGTGCTAGCAACACAGGACGCGTTGATGATGTTGTGGTAGCTCTTTCTGAAGGCACAATATCCGCACCCGGTACCTTCGATGCAGGACGTACAATCGCTGAAAAATCAAAAGGAGGACAATTGTTTACAAAAAAATACACATACTATGAAAATATTGCTACTAGCGTTAGGTAATGCAAGTTACTTCAGGCACTGTAAAACGGCTTTTTAGCTATCACAGTAACGATATCTTTCCAGGAAGTTCTTAATGTAGGCTACTGGTAGTAGTACTGTTTTGAAAGATTGTCTTAAGAAAGCGTTGAAGAAGTTAATAAGTAAAACTATAACTTGATACCTAACAGTAGAAGAAATGGTTGCAAATCGTTTTTATAGTTTAGATAGCTCCTTTTGAAGAGACTCGCACTATACGTTCAAACATTAACCTTGTAATACATGACTGTTTATAGATACTGTCTGTGTGTGACACGTTTGTGTTTGTTTGAAGAAAGCTATAGAAAGAGGAACGGGGGACGAGAGAGATAGAGATGGATAGAGAGAAGACGAGAAGACTGGAGATAGATCTAGATCTAGATCTAGTCTATGCGTTGTTAGTTTGTTCTCTGACCTTGTCTGCCCCAGTTGTGAAGATCATTCTAGATTAAATCTATGCATTGTTAGTTTGTTTTCCTACTTTGTCTGCCTTGGTTGTGAAGAACATTCGAGAAATCTGTCAATCTGGTAAACAACTTGTTTTTCAGTGTCGGCTTGTTTACAATCCAAGGATTCTAGTGAACTGGAGTAATGTCCCTTGTAGTCTCGCAATTTCTAGATGATCGTAGTACATGCTAGAAATATCGAGAACAACTTGAATCTTCTGGGTTACAACAAATCGGTATAAAAGGCTTGTACAGGAAAGAGATAAAAGTGAGAAGAAATCAGTCAGTCAGAGAGTCTGAGCGCATATGTTACTAATATTAAAAGCAGTAGTGTTAACAATAACGAATTACTATTGAAGTTGTGAAATTAATCAAAGATTATTATTGCAGATGTGGATTTAATAACTGTCGAGATTTCATTATAACATTTTCAATACCCTAAACGTGTTTATAGTTAATAAAGTTATTCTTAAATATTTCTACAAGAAGGAGTTAACTTTATTATTTGTGTTGAGCCAGTGGATGTAGGATCACTGTCTGAAGCCCCGTTACAATATATAATTTTATAACCGATAGCTGGCCTCTACAACAGAGACTGTGCATCACCCCAACAATCCACGTTACACTGGGGGCTCGTCCGGAATCGTACACTTTCCAAGTACAGTAAAATCCTCGAACTGTGTTATTTTCAAGGATTGTGATTTCTCAAGGACACTCACAGTAAGTAGTTCTATTGAGCTTCAACAACAGTGTTTATTGAACTAGCAAGTGTCACAACTACAACTATACGTCATCATGTCTGAAGTAGCTACACGGTTAGCTGCAAAGGCTGACGCCATGGAATTGAGAGGGCCTGAAAAGAAGCTCTATATCAAAGAAGGCCTAGAAAAGGAACGAGAAGAGAAGAGAAGGCTGGACGAGTTAGAAAGAGAAGAAAGAAGACGGCGAAAAGAGAGAGAGAGCATGAACTGGCTGTGTTGCGCATTAAGGCGGAGCATCCTGGTGTTGCTGATCCAACCAAGTCCAACGCCAAACTCCCAAAATTACTGTCATTTGTGGATTACAAAGACGATTTGGACAGTTGGTTGCTACGCTTCGAACGTTTTGCCGAGACGAGTCAGTGGCAAAAGGAGTCACGGCCTGCGTACTTATCAGCTTTATTGACCAGTCGTGCACTGGATTGTTTCTGCCGCTTGTCAACGGAGAATGCCAAGAACTACGACGCGATCAAGTTGGCCCTACGGAAAAGGTACAACCTGTCGGAAGATGGTTACCGTTCAATGTTCCGGTAATGCAAGCCAGAGGAAGAAGAGAATTCAGGCATGTTTGTAGTTCGGCTCAAGACCTACTTGGAGAGGTGGGTAAAGCTCTCAGAGACAGAACAGACGTATGATAGCCTTCGTGACTTATTCGTTAGAGAGCAGTTTATGGATGCAAGTCCGACGGATTTGTCCATCCATCTAAGAGAGAAAAGGCTACGTTCTCTTGACGAGCTGGCACGTGAGGCAGACGCCTACCTTATGGCTAGAAACATAAAGATGTGCAAGTCAAAGTCGTCGACCCAAGGCAACAACGGACTAGCCAAGAGCAATGGCGGTGAACACAAGACTGTTGAGTGTTTTAAGTGTAACAAAGCAGGACATCGCGCAGCTGACTGCAAAACGAATATCGACGTCAGGTCTGATGTTCGTTGCTTCAAATGCAGGAAAGTGGGACATAAGAATGAACCCTTCGTCAACAAGAGCAGCATCGGCCGTGGTAATGGCGGCAAGTGAGAAATGCAGTCGTGAAGTATCTGCTAGCCCTGATTGTGATGTCAGAGCTGAGGTGTGTGACGGGTTGCAGTTAGCCAATGGGAAGAGTGTCCCTGTGGTGACTAACTGTGGTGTGTGTGGCGACGTTTGACCAATAAATGAGTTAAGGCTTCCCATCATGCGGGGCTTTATTGGAGACGAGCCCGTCGAAGTATTAAGGGATACTTACTGGCTGGGACGGCGTTGTGGTGCGCCGTGACCTGGTCAGTGATGATCAGCTGACTGGCAGAACGTCTTTGATCGCACGGATCGACAACACTATGCTGCTGGCGGAAGAGGCTTGGATCAACGTGGAGACTCCTTTCTTATCTGGCGGAGTGAAGGCACTGTGTATTCCGAAAGCCATTTGTGACTTAGTAATTGGGAATGTTGATGGAGCGAGAAGTCCAGACGACCCTGATGTTACTAAGGTGGTTGGAGCAGTGACCACCCGTGCACAGATGAAGAAAGAGAAGGAGGTCAAGACGTTGATGGTGCCAAGAATGAAGAGACACGTGGGAGTTGACCGTGCTGAGCTCATCAGATTGCAGGATGAGGACCAGGCAATACAGGCGATGGCAAGGTTAACGAGTCCCAAGAGTAGACGAGGGAAGACTGTATCCTTCGAGAGGAGACATGGAGTTGTCTTCAGGATCTACAAAGACGACAAGCAGGGAGGTGCGATTATTCGGCAAGTAGTGCTACCTCAGAGCCTGCGAAAGTACGTCATGTC
>RQTK01000556.1:147427-187245 GCA_003991915.1 Elysia chlorotica | reverse complement strand
ACCGTCTTGACTTTCTCTTTCGGCAGGTGTTGCAGTCATTGAAGAAGATCATGAGTGCGGCGACCAGCCTACAGACGAGATGGCCGAGCTCTGTCCTTGGGGACAGAAAGAGACGGTTAAGGATCTTCGTTATGGACACCAGCTGACTGATGCTCAAGCAGAGAAGGTGAAGTCCATCGTCGATGAGCATTAGTCCATCTTCACAGATCTGCCGGGTAGCACAACACTGGCAGAGCATCGTATCGACCTCACGAGCGGGACGCCCATTCGCCAGAAGCCTTATGGAGTACCTTTCGCCGTGAGGGAGTCCCTACGTGATGAGATGCGGACGATGGAGGAAATGGGCATCATCAGAAAGAGCTCATCCCCGTATGCTGCACCCGTGGTGGTCGTTAAGAAGAAATATGGGTCGAATCGAATGTGCATCGATTACCGGCGCCTCAACAAAGTGACCGTTTTCGACCCCCATCCTGCTACGCCACCTGCAAAAGTTTTTCAAGGACTCGCAAAAGACAAATTATTCAGCAAGATCGAAATGAGCAAAGGAAAATGGAAGATACCAGTACGTGCTGAAGACATTCCCAAGACGGCATTTGTCACCATGGACATGCACTATGAGTTTGTCCGGATGCCATTCGGCATGATGAACTCCGGCGCTACTCTCGCCCGTGCTGTCAAGAGTCTGCTTGACGGAATGGACAATGTGGTCGCTTACGTCGACGACCTGTTGGTCCACACAGAGACGTTCGAACAGCACCTGGCGACACTGGATGAACTGTTCAAAAGGGTGAGCGAGGCGAACATTACTCCAGGCCTAGCAAGTGTGTACTTGTGGCGGACGAAGTGGAGTTTGTTGGGCATTGGCTTGGCAGAGGAACAGTGACATTACATGATGAGAATGTTGCTAAGATAGAGAACCCCCAAGACCAAGAACCAAGAAAGAAGTTCGGGCATTCCTTGGATTGTTGAATTATTATAGTGACTTTGTACCAAACTTCGCGGCTATAGCAGCTCCTCTGTCTGACTTAGTTAAAAATGGCATATCTAACATAGTGCAGTGGGGAGACCCGCAAGAGAATGCTTATGTGGCTGTCAAGAAAGCCATAACTTCCAGACATATCTTACACTTACCAGATGTCAATAAGACATTTATCTTAAAGAACTGATGCATCTGATATAGGTCTGGGTGTTGCATTGTTACAGGAAGCCGATAGTCGGTTTTTCCCAATTGCCTACGCCAGCAGGAAACTGTTTAGTCGTGAAACTCACTATTCGGCGATTGAACGTGAGTGTCTCGCGATTGTTTGGGCTATTCGCAAATTCGCATTGTACCTTTATGGCAGGCAATGTGTGCTTCAGACTGTCCATCAGCCCCTCCAGTATCTCAATGCAGCAAGATTTGAAAGCCCAAGGGTTATGCATTGGGTGATGTATTTACAGAACCAAAATTTTAAGGTTGATCACATAAAGGGTTCCGAAAATCTCGGCGCCGATTTTCTGAGCCGTGTGGCGAAAGGCTAATTCTTGTATTGTCAATCTAATTGATGAGTTCCAAAGTTTGGAAGGCCTGTAATGCTTGGAAATTTTCCAATGTTTAGTTTGAATTTGTTTTATGTGCACTTGTAAGTTTCCAAAAATGGAACATTATATGGAATGTTTTTTGTTTGTTTTTTTGCATCAAGGTGATGAACAATTGTGATTGTCTGGTACAATGCACTTGAATATGCTTGTTGTGCACACATTACTTATTATGACTCACCCTGGTATGATATTGTGTTGCCAAATATGCCTGTAACCTTACAAACGTTGTCATTAATATTATGTTTTTGGAAATGTTGCACATTTCTTAAATAAGGGGTAGATCTATGTTCGACAAGTTTGTGGGTTTTAGTTTGATAACATTAACAGCTATAGAAATAGAGATGGATAGAGAGAAGACGAGAAGACTGGAGAAAGATCTAGATCTAGTATATGCTTTGTTAGTTTGTTCTCCTACATTGTCTACCCCGGTTGTGAAGAACATTCGAGAAATCTGTCAATCTGGTAAACAACTTTTTTTTCAGTGTCGGTTTGTTTACTAAGCTTATCTAACGCTTCTAGTTAACTGGAGTAATGTCCCTTGTAGTCTCGTCTGTTCGGAAAGATGAACAACTCACTCTTCTGGGTTACAACAAATCGGTATAAACGGCTTGTACGAGTGAGTTGTAGGGAGATCAGTGAGAAGTAGTCAGTCAGTCAGAGAGTCCGAGCGCGTTTGTTACTATAGAAGCTGTTGTGTTGCAGTTAAGGATTGCTATTGTAGTTGTGGAGTCGATCACAGATTGTTATTGCAGCTGTGGATTTAATTGATGTTGAGATTTCATTATAACATTTTCAATACCCTAGACGTGTTTATAGTTAATAAAGTTATTCTTCAATATTTTTACAAGAAGGAGTTAACTTTATTATTTCTGTTGAGCCAGTGGATGTTGGATCACTGTGTGAAGCCCCGCTACATAATTAATATAACCGATAGCTGGGCTCTAACAGAGTCTGTGCAACTACAGTGGAACACGTTTAAACCGAAATTTTAGGGGGTCTAATTTCAATTTCGGTTTAAACATATTTTGGTTTAAACATAGTCAAGACAAAACGAAAAAAAAAACCGAAAGGGACACAAGCCACGAAATTTGAATTTTCTTGCTTTAGTTTGTGTGTCTGTGTGTGTGTGAGGGTGGGGGTGGGGGGGAGGGAATGTTGTGTCATTTTGTTTTTTGTTTGTTTTTGTCTCTTTTCTATTCGAATGTGGGAGCAAATCTGGAATTTGTTTGGCCTTTTCTATGATTTCTCTAATGCCAAGAATTCCTGAAAATGTAGAGTTCGATATTTCGTGTTTGCGACTGATTGTTTTGTTTTGCCACTTTTGTTCTAATCACAGACATGTAAAATATCCAACCTCATTCCGCGCGGATTTTCCTTACCAATAGGACATCGGGCATATTTTTTTCGATTAGTTTTTTAAAGAATGGCAGCAGTTGCTAAATTAAGAATCCTCTTTATCTCCCTGTCATTCTGTCTCTGCCCCCCTCTCCCACTCTCTCTCCTCTCTCTCTCTCTCTCTCTCTCTCTCTCTCTCTCTCTCTCTCTCTCTTTCTCAAGATCTAGATTTAGATCTAGACTAGTCTTCTTCATTTTACTTTTACCTTTCATTCACTCATTCAACACATCTCTCTCGATCTTTTTAATGACACCCCCCTCACCCAATTCTCTCTCTCTCTCTCTCTCTCTCTCTCTCTCTCTCTCAATGCTCTTAGCTCTTTCTCTCCATCTTTTTAATGTCCTCCCCCACCTCTCTCTCTCTCTCTCTCTCTCTCTCTCTCTCTCTCTCTCTCTCTCTCCTTTCAATTTCAAGGCAACCCTTGACCCCTCGTCCTAGATCTAGTAACCATAACAATGCGTGTGCGAGCCTGTACCACTGCAAACAATTTAGCATCGCTTAAGTTTGTCCACCGAGCAGTCACTCAGCCAGCCCAGTCTATGAGCACATGCGCACAGACAGTGATGAGTGATGCAACAATGTTTGCCGAGACTTCGCACATTCAGTGTTGGAGACTGTGTTGGGCTAGGTCTTGATGGCACGCGCTGATCAGTGTGTAGCGCAAAAAGTGATGCAACAATGTTTGCTTGGCTTTGCACATTCAGTGTTGGAGACTGTGTTGGGCTAGGTCTTGATGGTACGCGCTGATAAGTGTGTACCGTAAAAAATGATGCAACAATGTCTGCTTGGCTACGCACATTAATTTTTAGTGTTAGAGACTGCATGAGCCTAGGCACAGGTGGCTCACGATGATCAGCGTGTAAACGTAAGCCTAATGGTGGCGCTGATTAGCAAGAGAGGGGTGACGGTGGGCTTTGTTAGTGGTAGATTTGATGACTCATGACTGGCAGAGGTACTGCATTGCATACGGGAGGGAAAGGGTTGTCCGAATACGCTGATTTTTCGAGAAACTCTATTACCCAGCGGCATGAAGTTAGTCATTTCTTTTCGGTTTAGCGATAGTATGCTGGCCGACGATTTCGGTTTACCGTAGGTTTCATATAAGGAAAAAAGAAGGAAACCCGCAATTATTTCGATTTCTTTTCGGTTTAGCCGTTTTTTCGGTTCAGCCGTTTTCGGTTTAAGTGTGTTCCACTGTATAAATCTAATAACAGAGGCAGCCACATGAAGTTATTTCTCAACTGACTATAATTATACCCAATCGATAGGATCAAGGCAGCTATATCCGGATTCAAACCATGAACTCTCAGATTGGAAGCTATCTGCTCAACAATTGCCCCTAAACTCACAATTAACTATTTCAGTGTTTGTAAGCATATTATTAGCAAGTTATAGCCGCCCTTTGAAACACTTATGTAGGAATATATGTAACTATACGATCTAATATTTTCATTATTATGGCATTCCAATATGATTATATCGATGCTCACCTTGAGCCCCTCTCCCAGCCTGGTGCCAAACCTGATGTTTCTGACAGCGTAAGGCGTTTGTGACATGTTCTCAATCCCACCTGCAAGCACAATGTCACTCAGGCCAAGTTCAATTTCCTATTGGGGAAAAAAATGATGAAAAAAAAATAGTGGCAGACAGGAAGATTATAACACCAACAGCATTCTACACACAAAAAAATGCACAGTGCTCTTGTGATTCTAACCCAACTATATCTTTGACAGCAGTGAGTGTCATTTTCAAATCGTTCGTTGATTCTTATAAGCCTGAATTTGAAAAAAAAATCAATGTCCTGTAATAGTGGATGAGTGAATCTCATTTCAATTAAAATTTCAAAAGTCTTTTGTGTCCAGCATAGATATATAATTATAAACATGAATGAAAAAAACCTTGGGTCATGTCTTTACTACAAATGGCATTGGAAAGTACCCAGAACTCAAGGAATACAGTTTTGTTATAGAATTAGAAACATTCATGCCAAGACAATTTATTCAAGTAGCTTGTTATAAAGTTATTTACGACTTTCATATTTTAAAATTCGACAGTGGAATAAAAACAACAAAACAGGCATCATATCACAATGTTCTTTTAATTGTTAGTGATTGCTACAAACTGATTGAAAAATTGATACCTGTGCACCAGTCACAATGGCCTGAAAGCCTGAGCCACATAGTCGGTTTACTGTCAGAGCTGGTACTCCGATTGGAATGCCACACTTGAGTCCAATATGACGAGACGCGTAGATGCCATCCACCGTGCTCTGCAAACAAAAACAAAACAGAAAACAGGTACAAATTTCTTACTGAATCTTTGGGGCACATTGGTTAAGCGAAAATCTATTACAGCTGAGTGTTGCATGGAGGAAAAGTAAGTTTGTATGTTAATTCAGTAATTGGCTGCTAAATGTCCACTGTCACTGTCACCAACTAAGCTATATCATGAATGGGTCACAAGACCAACATTTTACAATTTTACCTGCTGCAACACAGACAGAGTGGGGATACCTTAACTTCTCTCTCAGGCAAACATATTATACTGACACCGACTGAAACAATACTCACTGACGATATGACGTTTCCAAAGACTATTGAGTTGACAGCCTCAGGTGAAACTTTGGCTGCTTGCAGGGCCGCTTGTGAGGCGTAAAGACCGAGGTCAGTGGATGATACATTTTTCAATTTTCCTCCAAACGTTCCAAAGGCTGTGCGCTTTGCCGCAACAATATACACTCCCTGAACAGCTGAAAAAAAATATTATGGACTTATTTTAATGTCTTTGCTGCTACGGTGCATACTGAATTAACAGATGAAGAAAATATTGAAATTCATTTTTACGTCCAGAGACTTCACAGCAACAATGTTACATTAACAGCTTTTGAATATAAGATAGGATGAAACTGATTGTCCTCTGATCAAATTAATTTCTAAAACATAGAAAAAATGTTGCATTGACTGCATGTAGCATATGAAGTTAAATGAATTCATATATGAATAAAATATCAATGAATCATACATAATTATGGTAATACTGTGACAAATTGACAGTGTGTTAATGTTTTTCTCTCCCATGACGACAAGCCTTTTTTTTATGATTAACAGCAACACTAAAAAATTTGCTTTACACACACACATACACAAAGCCCTCTAAAAGATTAAAAAAAAAAAAATGCTGTGTCTACAGAAAAGGTAATAATAACAACTATGAAGACAAAAAAAACACTTTTACTTAATTGATAAATGTTTTCTTGTTTCAATTTCTTTTATATTTAACCAAATAGTTATTTCTTACCCTAAGGGCCTGAGCGTTTTTCTAAAAAAAGATATATTAAAAGTATTCAAGGCAGGTATTTACAAATCAAAAGAATTTTTCTGTTATAAAAACAATGAAAAAGCCTGTAAAGAAATACCCAGTAGTAAAACAAAGGGAAGATTTAAAAAACCCTCTCAACAGGAATTTACCTCTTGCCAGTGCCATGGTCTTGCTAGTTTGTTGTTATCTCAACTTGATCTTCAAATTTATGACAAGTGTTCCTTTCAAGCTCTCCAACAAACCTGTTTTTGAAAAGATTTAATTTTAGACTTGATTATTGATAGTTAAGTTGATGGTAAATTTTTACTTTTCTGGCCCACATTTTGATGAAATGAGTAGCGTCAATACTTATATGAAGCTAGCTTACTTCCCATTTACAAAGAGAAAGAGTAAAAAATTCCAAAATTGAAAGATAACTATATAGTGATTTAGCATTGAAACACTAAGAAATCATCATTGCCATTGGAAATACTTTCCAAGGGGTGCAATTTCTTATTTTTTATGATGCTAAAACTAAGGTTAGATTACAATATTTTGGTTCATGTAAACCACCCACAATAAGATTCATTAAATTAATTTTGTGTACAGTAAGTTAAGGACGGAACCACAAGCAAAGCGTTGGGTTGTGTTGAGTTGGTTTTAACGTCAAACATCAGCACTATATAGGCTATATTGTGGACGTCTGACAAACAATTTTATGTGCTGCCACACACGAGACAGGGCGGGGATACCATGACTCCTGTTTCAGCCAGTCACATTATACTGACATTGACCCAACCAGCAGGGAACGCAACCGCCAGGATTCGACTTCGGGATCTTTTGCGTCAGAAGAATGTTCTACCCCTGGACCACCGCGCCCCCCACCACAAGCTAAGCAAGCTGCATTATATATCGATTGGCCCCATATTGTTAGTGAAAAATGTTTTAAATTGTTTTCCTAAATGATCATTTTCTCTTGTTACTAAGCAGGGTAAGCTTAGTGATTTATGATTTCATATTCAGCGTTAAAGAACTTCCCTTCACTCCCAACACCATTTAGATTTCACTAGATCTAGGTGCCTAGTCAGATAGATCTCGATTTAATTTTAAACATCAAATAAAATACGTGCTTTCTTGTCCTTTGAATCAAAATATATAAATCTCGAGTAAGATCTTCAAAAAGAATAAATCTAGATACTTAGCCACAAAGGAACTGACCACTGCTAAAGGGCACCCAGTGCAGTGTGGTGACACTTAAAACAGCTGTCAGGAGTGCTAAAACAGTACTAAAAGGCGGCGCAGTGAAAATAAATTCAGTCACTTCACCGACTTCAGCGATCTCGGTGCCTTCACAAGACACAAAGGGCAAAGTTCAGAAACAACACGTTGATTGCTAGGCCAAGCTAAAGGGAGATCATGCTCGTATTCCCGTAAATTAATTTTGTCGAATTTTCCCGATTTTTCGGAGAACGAGTCGTCTTCAACGTCTTGTTGCAATTTCAATTATGCCTAGTATCTAGGCTACTACAGTATTAGAATATAGAATCTAGATCTAGTACTAGTTGGAAATTGTTTTGCAGCCTACTATTTAGATCTAGAAAATTTTATTTGAATATAACGAGATACCAGTGTGATGGTAAGTTACAAAGTCACTCCAATTCCAAATAGTTTACGTATTTAGATCTAGATCTAGTCTAGTAGTCTAATCTAATCTAGATCTAGATCTAGAAGGAAACCTGTGTGGGCAGAGAGGACATCAAGATTTATAATAAGCTTAGATATCTAATTAGATCTAAATCTAGATCTAAATCTAGTCTTAGATCCATCTCTTTCACTTTTTCACTACCCTGTCTCGTGTTGGCTCTAAAAGTGTCAGTCTTAGGGCCCATGCACAATGTCGCCTATAGATATAGTAGGCCCTACTGATGTTGGACGCTAAACCAACTCAACTACTACTAATCTAGATCTACAAACATTGGCTTTTTTAGACTGACAGAAAAAACCTAAAAGGGCCGTATCTCAATTAGAGCTTGTGTGGTCAGCCGAAAGTGTTACCTGATTGCGGGGCTGGCTACTAGTAATACATCCGAGAGTAAATAGATAGGCCACGAAGTCTGCAGTGTCTTGTGAGGTGTTCGTGTGAAATCATAGGAGCAGTTTGTTCGATTCGATATATATAAAGAATAAATATCTTTTATACATTTTCTAAAAACTTAAAAAGTTTTAAAATGTGCATTTAGTGACTGTAAATGGTTATTTATTAAAAAATTTTTTGTTTGTTTGCTTTATAACACCACACCACTTTGTTTTCGCTAGAAAGAAGAATTTGGAGATCTATTTGGATTGGACATGCACATGTACCAGGATCAATTTTTAGAGTTCAATATTAATACATCAAAATGCCGTGGGGTCAGCTCAGAGAAAGAAGGCAACCTTTATCCTGAGACCAATTTGTCATATCAGAGAGAGAGAGAGAGAGACTTAATGTCATACACCTGACCTCACGCTTATTGGTCATATCATAGAGTAGCTGCCATACACCATAAGGGGGATAAGTCAAATCAGAGATAGTAGATGTCATACACCCCGCCTTGCGCCTATTGTTCATATCAGATCGAGGAGCTGCCATACTGCTGATTGGTCAAATCAGAGAGAAGATGCAAAACTACATGTATTCATCTCCCCTTCACCCAGAACTGAGCACAGCTTATTTTCTTACATTTCCCCTGCTTGCTCCCTTAGCGCTTCATCTCAACAGTTTTAGACAAAGGGCGGTGTTCTTAAATCATTTAACATAGCTCAAAGACCCATCTTAAAACAATAAGCTCTTGATAAGCAAACATACCTAGAAACCGGGCTTCACACCTGGTGCTTCGCCTGTTTGCTTCACCATACTTGAAAGCCAGCTCATAAGACTGATGGAGCAGACAAGACCGTAAAACTTGCACCTTTTCGTTGGTTGATATTTTTAGCATAGAAATATTGAGTCCTAAGTGAATAAGACGAGGTTTACTGTGACAAGGTGACGTCTTAAGGTCATCCTCTAATAGTGGGCAAGGTAGAATTTTAATTAGATTGATAAACACTGAAATTAAAAAATAGTTTTTTTGAAAATGAAGAAGAGACTTTTCCAATAGATCTTTTTTTGTTTTTTTTTTACCTACCACTATGATGCAAGAAATTATTTTACTCGAGTGAAATCAATATCGATTTAATTACTTTGCCCCTGGTACATCAAACATTGCCTCCATATTAACAGAGCTGGGACCGAAGTGGGTAAGGAGTGCCCTTTACCGTAGATTGTTTATGTAGTTCTATCAAGTTTTTGATTTGCATTTATATATATTTACTGCAGTCTAGATTCTAGAATACAGAATCTTAATAAGGTCTGCAAGTATCACCAGGCCGTCCGCAATCACGCAAAAAATTCTTACAATGTAGCTTTGTGTCTTAGGAGTTATTCTTGTACTACTATCGTGCATACCACTATACCAGCCAGTATAACTGCTTGTTGTACATGTAAGCGGACAGAAGTGGTTTTAAATAGATGATGGATTAGTAAAGGTTTTATATAATTGGTTACTAGTGCCGGGCATCCAGAGTTTAAATAGGGAGTCCAGTTTTCTCGGCTTCTTCTGCCACACCATATAACTTCTCTTGTGCTTCCTGTTGCTTTTGGAAGAGAAGGCTGATGCTGTCTGCAAAGTCAAGATCCTCCAGCTGCTTCATGAAGGTCTACTGGATAAGGCATGGTGTAAGGCCTAGATAATGAAGGAAGACTGCTTGAGACAAGATTACCAAGATTAGATTTTAGTGTCATTTACAGTGACCGTGATGCAGTGGCAAACACATTCACGAGTGAAATGCAAACCAAGTGAAGCTACCCTGTAAACCTCAGAGGAAACTTAAGAAAACATGTTTACTTCCCTTAGGTTATATTTCAGGCGTTATCACTTGACAGACTAATACATTGTATTTTGATCTGGTGCTACTAAGTCACTAGTGATGGGTATTGGCCAGTACTCCATTAGCAGACTGGCTTAACTGCAAATCAGCTTTTTCAAGTATATATGTTCATACAGGCATTGGTAACATAATTATGTACTCTGAATGTGAGTTGAGCTGTATTCCATATTTGAGCCAGGGTGGGGGTGAAAATTCTGGTAATATTTTTATAATTCATATTAAAAACTTGCAACCTGACCAAATTCTTATTGATTAATAAAAATAATTTTTTTTTCAACCTACCATGCAAACATAATGTAAGTTTGTGGAGTTCATATTAGAGTAACACTAACAGCACTAGGCTTCTTTCAGTTTCATGGTGGTTTGCATCATCTTGTAAACTGTACTCACTTAAACAAATACATAACATGGACACCAATGAGGTTTAGCTAATTTTTTTTATTAGTATCTGTGTCATATTGTAAACAATTATTAGTAACCTAAAAAATTTAAAACAAAAAGTGTAGTTTTTCTTTGAATTTCCTCTAAGATTGAAGGTATGACATAACTAATTTTGTTGTGTATGTTCTTATTGTTTGCAGCGTCCAGATTAAATTGTGAGTGTGTTTGGTTTGGAGTCTTAGCTACAAGACTTCGAAAATGTTCGGACTGATTGTTGCAGGCAGACTGGTAAGATGCAAGAAAAAACCACAATGATTCTTTTTGTTGGCTTTTTTTTCTCTTCTTCTTCTTCTTCTTCTTCTTCTTCTTCTTCTTCTTCTTCTTCTTCTTCTTCTTCTTCTTCTTCTTCTTCTTCTTCTTCTTCTTCTTCTTCTTCTTCTTCTTCTTCTTCTTCTTCTTCTTCTTCTTCTTCTCCTTCTTCTCCTTCTTCTCCTTCTTCTTCTTTTCTTCNTCTTCTTTGTNAGANATCCTCCAAAGGTGTCTGACATTCTATTATTATTATTATTATTACTACATTATTATTATTATTATTATTATTATTATTATTTATGATTGTTATCAATACAGTGATCTCTGCATAAACACCATCCCCTCAGGAGACAGGAAATGCAGTGTCCTAGAAAGAGGGAGTGGGTAATAGTGGGAGGAGAAGAAGAAAATGGGCCGGGAAGTCTGTAAACAAGTGACTATTCCTTAAAGAATAGTTATCTCATTGAAGATTTTACGTTCATAGGTTGCCTGAGTTTTTTCAAATTTACTTTATATTTTTCAAGATTATAGGCCTAACTGGGGGCCTTCATTTAGCAATTCCAGAGCATGAAAAGACTTAAATAAAGACACTAACAGCAAGTGTGAGAATATAATGATTTATAAAGACAAGAAACCTTCAGTGCGAGAAATCGATCCCAGGAGGGATATTTATTCTACTGACACCGACCCAACTAGCAGGAAAGAGCAAGCAGTGGAGATCGAACCTGCATCTCTCTCTCATCATGGGATTCTTGCTCTATCCTTAGGACCGTATTATTGTTTTTGAAATTGTTGTTCTTGTTCTTATATTTTATTATACTAATTCAATAGACGCCTTTTTGTACCTATTGTGTATATTATGTTCTTATTAAAAGAAAAATAGGAAGAAATACATGTACCATGCAAAGTGGTTAAAGATTAAAAAGGGTGCGCTTTTTGTTTTTTGTTTGTTTTTTCTATTTCTCTCTCTGGTTAACTTTTGTTTTTGT
Source organism: Elysia chlorotica (assembly GCA_003991915.1). Lineage (NCBI taxonomy): Eukaryota > Metazoa > Mollusca > Gastropoda > Plakobranchidae > Elysia > Elysia chlorotica. The sequence goes on along the minus strand of RQTK01000556.1, from coordinate 175,326 downwards.
TGTTATTTTTTTTTCTTTGGTCAGGTCCAGACAGATTTTAACCAAGTGAGTGAGACTCAGTTCTTGGTGAACATCCCTGAGGCCGATAGAATCAACCATGTTGTGATTTTTATGACGGGACAGACACCGTTCCCAGATGATCTTGGCGGTGCTGGTAATAAGAAATTTAACCCTTATCAAATGTTAATTAATGAGGGGGAAAGGGGGTGAAAAAAAAAAGAAAAAAGAACCGAAGTGCATTTTTTAAATAACAGGGCTTTATTTGGAATGAAATTAGAATATCTTCAAAACTGTACTGTATGTATTTTAACTGTTGGAATTGTATGTCCCCTTTAAATATCTATTTTGACTATTTGAAAAATGTGTATGTATTTGAGAGGGGGGGGGGGGGGGGGGGTTCACAACATGCTAACAAGGGTGCAAAACTTGAAGTGCTACAGGGTAACACTCACTTTTCCTTTTCCATTGGCGAATAGTCAGTCTAAAGGTAATGAAAGTGAAACGTTTGATGATGTGAAGTTGAAACTGTTTAGTGCTTTAAACATTTCATACTTTGGCACCTGACAAATTTGCACCTTGGACAGTTTGATCGATTTTTTGTAGTAAATTAAATGATACATTATATTTTGCAAAATAGTGCCAGTAAGGGCTTTGATTTAAGTTTACTTGATCAATGAAGTTTTGTTTTGTTTGTTTTGTTATTAAGGATTGTATTACAAGTTAATTGTGTCCAACCTCTCCTGCAAAACGAATAAAATGTGGCTCACGCTAGTGTGCGTTTGTAGAGAGGTGATTGAAAGATTTACAAATGTTTTGCTGCAGTCATACCAAAAAATGTTCCCACATGGAGAAACAAAATTAAGTCATCACAGTGCTACAATCTTCATAAGTGAGACTTATACTGAAATGCAAATGACATATGGTTGCCCTAACAATGTTTTCAGATTGAACATGCCAATTTGTTTTGGATTTGGATTTATTTTTATGAGAAACGTGTGCCCCCAGTATGAAGCAGAAATAAGGGAATAAAACAGTTTTATATTGATAACCCCAAAAGTAGTGAAAAAATGACTTATGCCAAAATTATAGCACATTGACAAAATATCGTATCTCAATTCTCATACCTGATGTTTTGATTTTGCTCTGTTTGATCTGGCAGTGTATTTCTCTTGGCCGAGACCTGAAGGCCCCGTGTGGACTCTCCTGGGTCACATCTCAAACTCAAAACCCAGTGTCATCTTCAAGATTGCCTCTCTGAAAACCTGTGAGTATTTTGTTTGTAGCTGAAAAAAATATTTGTTGGATTTCATTCCCTACTCATTGGGTTGGTGTCAGTATAATGTGACCAGCTGAGACAGGAGTCCAGGTATCCCCTCTTAGTCACTCACTGTGTGGCAGCACATAAAATTGTTAGACGTTAATCTTGGGACCTGTCCACAATACAGCCTATAATACTGTAGATGTTGGATGTTTAGCAACCAATTCAACTGGACTCTATTTTTCTGAGAGCCCTATACACCTGCACATCCCAAGGACTTTAAAGTTTGAGGGTTTATTCACATGTAGGAGCTCTGATAGAATTTCTGCCTCATTATGCATGCATACATGATCTAGCCAATTGGGAACAAGTAGGTCTAATCGAGGATCAAATCTGGAGCCCCCCGATTTAAATTTGTGCCCTTTACCTTTCAGCCACATCATCCTTATTCCTCTTTTACTAGGTTGAAGACAACACACAAAGGCTAAAAATGTGTCAGAGTGTCTCTCTATTTCTCTTTCCATCCAACTTGAATGGATGCATCAGCGGGAAACGGTCTACACTTTGACGCCTTGTCCCCGAAGTCAACTCTATAGAATTATATATTCTCCTCTTTCTATCTCTGTCTCTCTCTCTTCAATTCTCTTCTCTCCGGCATTACTCCTCTCTCTCTCTCTCTCTCTCTCTGCCTCTCTGTGTCTCTGTCTCTCTCCCTCCCTCCCTTCCTCTCCCCTTTGACATACCTCATTTTTAAAGAATTTTGAGATAATTAAAAAAAAAAAAAGAATATGTCTTGCTGGTTCAATGACGACACCCCTCTTGCTCTCGCTCCCTCTCCATCCAGCGGGAGACGACGAATCGGCTGGAAACGGCCCCCACTTTGGCGACGTGTCCCACCAACAGTCCCACCTGGCCCAGATTGGCGTGTCGGTGGAGCCCCTGGTCCAGCTGTCCCAGCAGACGCCAGCGCCACAGGTCGCTGCCAGCCAGGCCGTGCCAACGTTCGCCGAGTTCTCCACCAAGATGGCGGAGAGCCTGTTTAACTACGCCTCGTCCTTTGCCCAGACCCAGGCCCAGATGACGCCGCAGCCCACAGAACAGTTTGTGCCGCTGAGCACGCTCAACAAGTGGTACGACAACTTTCAGCGGCGACTGCAGCAAAACCCTTTCTTCTGGAAGTCTTAGTGATGTAAGTTTTTAGCTTTCTTGTGTTCTTTCTTTCCAGAATATAGCTGTTACTGTGCTGACATGCTGTAAAAACATGTCAACTCTTCTTTCTTTGGCCCTATGGTGCTATTTGAATCCAACAAACTTGGACTCAAAGAACAGGGTGACTGCAGAACATCCCTTTCTCCTTGGAAATCTTAGTGACCCTTGTCTCCTGCTGTCGTGTCATCTTGTTACTTATACAGTATTACTTGAATTCAGCACACTTTGACTATGGGAACTGCAGCACAACTCTTTCTTCTGGAAGTCTAAATCTCCCTCCGTCTTGTTGTCTTTACAGTACGACTTGAAGCGACAAATAGACTCAAGGGCCTGGAAACAACTTAGTCTTAGTTAGTCTCAAAACTGTCTTGTATTTCTTTGCTAGTACAGTGCTACTTGGATTTAACAAATTTGGACTTAAAAAACATGGAAACTGCAGCATGGCCCTTTCTTCTGGTAGTCTTAGTTTGTATCTGCCTTATTATTGCTCTTTGCTGATGCAATGCTACTTGGACTCAAAGAACACGGAAATTGCAGCACAACCCTTTATTTTCAAAGTCTAAGTTAGTCTCTAGCTGTCCAGTCATCTCTATTTCGTAGTACAGTGCTTCTTGAATTCAATAAATTTGGACTTGTAGAACACGAAAACTGCAGTACAACCCTTTCTTTTGGAAGTTTTAGTTTGTCTCGAGCTGCTTTGTCATATATCGTTGTTAATACAGTACAACCAGGGACTAGTGTTTTATTGAGAGGTCTCACAAAAGGAGCTCACAGTGCTTTTGATACGAGGGATACACGAATAGTTTCTGGTATAGCTCAAATTCAACAAACTTGGACTCAAAGAACACCCTGGATTCAGTAAACAGATAAACATCCCTGATTTTTCTTTTTGTTTGTTTTGTTGTTGTCTTTAGTAAACTAACTTTGCTCGAACAAATTAATTTCATGCTTATCCTTGGATCCAACCAACCAGAGGCGACAAGCTCACAAATGTGTTTACCAGACACTAGGTCCATTTAAAATTAGACCACAAAAGATCTGTCAACCCATCATCAAAGAATAATACTTCTGACCACAGTCCATTACTGACATCAAGTTGGATACTGTTTAGTAAATGAGATGGGTCAAAGAATTGAAAATGATGAGCATCGAGGGGAGGGAAAAAAGAAGTGGCAGCCATTAAATGTCCGCAGAGCATGATAGACGGTTAAAGAGACAAAGAGACAAAGTCGCCATAACTTGAGGATGTGAGATGTGTGGGTGTGTGTGGTTTAAACATGATGCACTCCAAGAAAAGGCATCAATGATCGCATTTTGATTTTCACTTGAGTTTTGTTAAATTAAGTATTAAGAGCTTTCTCTGTCCATATCCTGGTTGTGATTGTGCTCAATTTGACAAATGCTGCTGCATGTATAACTTATAAGCAAGTTTGACGCAGTAAAAGACACATTACAAGATTAATATTATAGGCACTGCATTCCCTTCAAGTATTCAGTTTAAAAAGTACATGATCACTTATAAAACTCTTGTGGTAAGAAGTTATTTTTATTTAATTCAAATTTTATGCCCTTGTGAACATTTGACTTTGACTGACATTAGGAGACTGATAGCTTCAGAAAGGGCTCAGACCTATCAAAAGCAAAATTAGAATTTTAACATTTATATTTTCTAAATATAATATAGATATGCAGTATTGCTGATGTCTTAAAATTAGTACATGTACTTTAATGAATGTTTTGTTGTAAAAAAAAATAAAAAAATTGGTCAGTTAATGTTTTTTATGGTATTGACATGAAATGTTGAACTTTACTCAAAACAACACAACGAGGAAGAAAAAAGCCCCATAAAACCAACCCCACTGTAACTTTAAAGAAAAAAAAGCTTTGTCTAAACAAATTTTTCTGTTTTGTAATTTTGCAATATTATGTAATGCACAGTTCATTATGTTTCGCTTTTCTACATGTTAGTGTACCACTTGTGGTAAATTTTGCTTAAAGTAAGCAAACCATTTTTCGTTGCCAAGTGCCATATTAACCACAGATAGATCCCACAGTTAGAGAAAAGTTAAGTTACATGTAAATTTTGCTTTAAATGTTTTGTGCTTTAGATCCTTGTTAATGGACATTGAAAATGGTGTATTAACTCGAAAAAAAGTTTGTGTAGGATGCTTATGGTCAATTTTTCCTCCATGAAGTAGCTGTTTATGGTCATAATTTTGCTTTATTATGCAGATTGTTTGGTGTCTACCAACAGCAGACTTGAATAATTCTGTATTGGAATACACCTCTTTCTTCTTCCTTTTTTTTATCTGGGCTCGTACATCCAATTTTTCTTCATTGCTAGCATTAATCATCATCATCATCATCATCATCATCATTACAATTATTTTGCTCAAATTCAGAGGATTATCCCACTTTCGTGTCACTTTTCTCCAAGATGAAATATCATGAAACCAAAAGCTTTGTTGCTATTGTGTGCTCATTATAAATGCTTTAAATCAAAGTGCAATTAAATATCAAAGTAAAATTGCAATTGTGTGTTTTCTTTACTATATAAAATACCCCCTCCCTGTATTAGAATTGTAATGATTTTAATTTTTGTAGAAGTGCAGCACAATAAAAAATAATCAAAAAAATATATATTATTTAATTTTAAATTAGCTCTTATATTTAGCTAAGAAAAAGAGATGTATGCAATTTCATATGGCAAAATGGGTGAATAATATTTTCTTCCATTTTCGATACACCTGAGTGTTCCAGCGGATATTGTTAAAAAGTTGTTAGGTATAGAGAAAAAAAAAAGCAAAGTTTGATAAACTGCAGCACTTAGAATTACAAAACAGGTACATATACAAAACAACAACACAGTGTGTCGCAACAAGTAAAATTATCAGACCTTAGTTTTGGGACCCGCCCACAATATAGATTATATAGTGCCGACGTTGGGGGGCAGTCATTCACAGATAACTCAGTGATGACTTCTGGTGCACTGATCCAAACAAACTCAGCCAGGCACTTTCCAACCGCCCCCACGTGATGCCATGATCAAAGGTCAACGATCAGCGCCCTATCGCTCTTCACCTGTCCACGCAAGCCACACTTGACCAGTTATCTGGATGAATTCATGCCTGGTGGTTATGCGCGTGGCTAGATTTTCAAATAATATTTCAACAACTATAACAGCCTATAATTATTCATAAAATAATTTAGTGTGACCACTATTTTACATCTATCTGAGACTAAATAAATTATACTTCTTTAGTTTATACCTATAAAGACATTCCAAAGAAATAATTATGTTTAAAGTTTTGAACCGAGAGCAGAAAAAATGACGCACAGCTAAACACAACCCAAACAGTCCAAGTTTTACCACAGTGTTGCAAACCACAGGCCGCAGCCCGACATTGCGAGCTGTTGTCTGTCGTCCGACATCCGTTGGACGACGCCCGTGAAAAATATAGCCAAATTAGATAGTTGCATACTGTCCTTCTTGACTGGATGGGATTTGTGTGGGGCCTTGTATAGTTTTACACTTAGCAACAAACAAACAAACAAACCAGTCTCACGTGTCATGATTTTATTGTGGCTTAGTCCACCATCGATGTACATTTGACGTTCTTACTGTCAACTTCAAGTTGTCTTTCCAGTAAAAAAAAAAAAAAAAACCAACAACCTTCATATATTCTAAGTAGAGGAAAACAAATTCCACTCTACGTACATTGGGGTACCTCATAACTATTTTATTATTGACATTATTGGTCATTTTGAATACATGTATTTTGGTGAAGACGGTGAGTGTACAAAAACAATTTGTAGCTTGTCCAATTACCTTTCAGGAAGTGAACAGTTTATATGGGTTTATAATTCTAATAACATCAGTATATTCTTCTCCAACAACTCACCAAAAATTTACACCCCGACAATATTATAATTAATTTATTAGTGACAGTAATAGGGTTAAACGAAGAATAATCTTAATACACTGACTGTCAACGCCCATCTTTCTTTTCCAAGTTAAAGAGTTAAAAAATCGAAGAAAAACGGTCAAATGTTTTCGTAATCACTGGCAAGACACTGCTACAATTCCTACGTTCAGTCCACGGGAATGTTTTCTAACTAAGCGGCCGCTTTGAAGCATCATTCATTTATTGATGGCTTGTTACCAACCTAATTTGAAGATCGCTATGTGGGTCAAAAGAAAAAAAAATACAGGGCGATAGACTATCTCGTTGGCTTAAAAACACTCGCCAACGTTTGAGTTTGAGTTTGCCTCACAGAGGGATACCACCATGACCCCTGTCTCAGCCGGTCACATTATAAAATTTATACATGCACGTACTGACACCGACCCAACCAGGAGGGAACGAACTCGGACAAACAACTTTGTATTACCGATCGTGAGTTCCGACCGTACAGCCTCCAACGCTCTACCACTTGCACCAAAGAGGTTATTTCCAGGAAGGACCAGTATTTAACTGTCTTCTGTACGTTTGTTCTGAAAAGGGCATATACTACACATGGAAACACGGAGTTGCGCCAGATACATGTGTATATTCTTGTCTTGCAGGTTATTCAAAATTGTCTTTCGGGTAGCCAATTCAAAGTTAAATTAGACTCACAACCCAGAGGTCTCCAATAAAAAAACAAATGTTGATATGTTGGGAAAACCTGATCTATCTTGAACGGACTACGTACTCTACATTAACAAATTTCAAAATTCCCCCCCCCCAAAAAAAAAAAACAAAACAACAACAAACAAACAAACAACAAAAACAACAAAAAACAACAAAACAAAAGTACTGTGTACTGTGATTGTGTTAATATGTCTTACATGTTTTTAGTAACACAGGTTCGGGTATAAACAGGACTACACTGCTAAAGAAAGACCATCTATCTATGGTCACACCAAAGCTGGACTATGACATTATTGTATATTAATGCTAAAAATAGGTTCTCAAACGATTAGATTCTATCTACCACCAATGACTATGCAAGGCTTAAGTCGCACATACCCTGTACAAAGCCTCCAGACAGACACTGGTGAACCCTCTGTGGAAGAACGCCGCACATAATTCGTTGAACTATTCTGCTAAATTAATAGCCTATCCAAAGAAACCTGTTTCGACCATGGAGTACTTAATAACAGGCCTATTCAACGTGCGTCATTAGAAATAATGTGGAGGCGGTTACAATTTTCCTAACAACTTCGTGTTTTATATTACAAAAATGCTTGAAAGGCAGACAAGAATGATTTAGGATTATAAAAGAAGAATAAAGAAATAAATTGCAGGCTTACACATTTATAAATAGTACACAGTAGGCTTTTTATCCTTAAAACACTATTGTTTCATATATTGTCTATTTAAAGCGTTCAGATCAAATTAAAAAAGAAAAAAGAGAGCTTTGCAGGGCATATGATAAAATTGCCAGCCTATGAAGCACTTTATAGGTTCATTGTGTCAAAGAAAGGTTATCGAAAAATTATTAGTAGGATCAAATAAATGGAAAAAAATGGTTAAATTGAAAAAGAAAATAAAATTGAAATTTAATTAAAAGACAAAAATAGCTCCAACCTAGGATAGCTTCAATATCTTTTGTTTTGGCTCCTTCTCAGATGGCAGGTTTGTTATCTCACAAAAATTGTTGAAAAATATATTGCTCAATGTGAAGCAATGGTAATGCTTTATTTTAAAATCAAATGCTTCTGAGATCTTGAGCAGTGTATCACTTAGAGAATTTCTGCACACATGGTTGACGATGGAGGAAAAGACTTGTCCACTGACAGGTTGAATCATTAGCTTTCTTCAAACCACCTATGTCTAAACTTGAAATAAACTCCAAACTTTTCAAAATAACTATATGTGTCCTCGCGTTCTTCACAAACATCATCCTGTGTCACATAACCAGCAATATAAACTAAACTGTGCTTTATCTCATCTTTCAATGAATATTCCAACCCTGGCAACCTTTCTACCAACCCACAAACATCCTCTGCACATTGAAAATTGACATTTATGACAAGTATGACCAGAGTCTGTAGAAAACTCATCAATATCAACAAGTAATCGCGGAAATACTTTTGTTTGAAATATATTAACTTTTTCTAGTATTTGTTGGACATTCATAAAGTATGTTCCACCACTGCCCTGTCTTACTTTTCTGAAGGCCCTTTCAACTCTTCCCATAAGAGTAAAGAAAGATGAAACCTATGTAGGCTAAAAGAGCACATGTATGTATGTGTGTGTGTATATATGCATTTAGCAGTATAATGGGCCAATCTTCTTATTCAGGGAGCATGACCAATAAAATTGTTTAAACATATGATTATTACAAATATCCAACAATTCAAAATCAAATAAACAAAACCCCAACAACAACAACAAACAAACAAAAACACCCCCCCCCTAAAAAAAAGTTTACAACAACGTCCTCTAAGCATTTTCAACAGATTAGAAAAACATTTTAGACTCTTAATGTTTTTTTTTTTTTTTACCTATTCTGAAGAAACATGTTTTTAGCATAATACACATTCTTCAGCAGTTTTGACAGAATTGCCCATCTCACAATCCCAACGAATGTCGTGCGTTCCATCTAGTTACAAAAAAAGCAACAAAAATAACAATACCGTGCCATATTTTTTTCTCATATTTGTAAACAAAATTCCAACAAAACGAAACAACTAAAACAATAAAAAAAACAAACAAAACAAAAAACAACAACCCACAAACTTGTTCTGTGAGCTTTTCCATATTAATTCAGGCATTATCTTCTCTTTTGAAAACTTTGGAGCTGAATTAACTGTGCTTGTTTCATGCTTGTCCATGATTTATCATAACTATTTCATATTGCCAGTTACACATTATATGGTGTCCACACGAAAGTCTCCGATCAACACACCTGCTTCACTGCTATACCTACGACTAGGATAGGAGACAAGGGACCCGCTTTATTGTAGGAGAGAAGTATATTATAGTTTAACGTCACCTAGTTTACAAAGTACAAATTTCTATGCGGCAAAGCGTCTCAATACTTTGAAAGTCAACAATTTCGACGTATTGACACACTCATACACACACACACACACACACAAAATCTGTAGTGAACTTTAAAAGTAAAACATAGTCGGAAGATTCCAACAAAAATTTAACAAGATCATTGATGCCATTGCATCTATAGATGCTGGATTGCTAGAGAGGTATCACAGGTTAATTTCTTCACTCTTTTACCTTGTTCTCCTTGTAAATCTAATGCAAACACAGAAAACTCCTTTATCTTGTTTAATCGAGCATCATCTTGAGAATAAATGGCTTCACACAGAGGGTCTCAAAGATGTTTGACTTCAAAAATAGATTTTACATTCATTATCTCCCAAAATTCAATCACTTTAGAAATAAAATTTGCTGTCCCATCCACATTGTCCTCTTGCATACCATTTGCTTTCATTCATTTTTCTTCTTCTACTAAATCCCTTGGTGACCGGTAGACAGTAATCTTGTCATTATCATTTATAATCTAAAAAGAATTACCTATAGGAAAAGAGAAATTAATAGGCTATATCACTACATAAGTCTTTAAGCGGACGATCCAAGACTTCCTCAATATTACAATGCCCTATTCACTACACTTCAGTATTACTAGATCTATGACTTGGACTACAAACTACAGTAGGCTTATGAGATCACAAAGTAAACACTCGTTAACTTCCACAGTGTAGATCTAGACTAGATTTAGATAGATCTAGACTGAATTTTAGATCTAGAATCTAGAGGTCTAGATCTAGATCTAGTAGCCTAATTATTTTTAAGGATTGTGTATCATACTTTGCAGTCGCTAGATCTAAGTGGAGAAAGTTTTCTAAATAAGATATTCTCACCTTTTAGGTTCAGCAAAAAAACAACATTGCTGTCAATAAAAGATATAAATCCTCAAAAAATTGATCCTAATCGAAAGCTAAGGAGGCTGCCATCTTGGAAATATTTAACTTTGCCTTGTTTGCACCATCCCAAGTTAAATTCCAAAATATTTGTAAAAGTTTTCTAAGTAAATTAGATTCATGTAATCTTACAAAATGTTGAAAATATGATTAACTTTTAAAAATATAAAAAAAACATTTCATGGGACTTGAAAGTGGTAAAAGACGTTTGGTCTTTAGAAAAAATAATTTTGGCTTCTAGTCTGGACTTTAGCCGGCTTCAACAGAGAGAAGTAATCACCGCCTCCACATTTTAAAATGGTCTGCACGATGAGGAGGCTGTTAATATAGTAAGCTATGGTTTCGACTCTTAACAACTTCTTCTCCATTTGAATTCTTCTAAACAAAAAAGTAGATCCCCGAGTGCAAGACCTTCTTCATAATGCAGACATTACCTGATCAATAATATTTTAAATAAAAAGTGCTGTCATGGAAACATTCCAATACTTATTTTGATTCTCCCCTGACAGAGTTCTCAAAAGAACACATTGGTGAGCCTAAATTAGAAAAAAAAGTTTTTAGCATTGAAAAAAAAGTACACCCATTACGGTATGTTGAAATGCATATAGATGGCTCCAACAGAAAAGAAAAAGTTCCTGCTGCTTTGTTTTGCCCAAATGATTCCCCCCCCCCCCCAAAACAAAACAAAAACAAACAAACAAAAAAAAAACAACACAAAAAAAAAACAAAACAAAAAACAAACTAAACATCACTTATAAAAGCCTTAGGTTCGACTTGTTATCCCAGGATATCATGCGATTCCAATCAAATGAAATGAACCTGAGTTTTTACCCATGATTTGTTTGAAAATATTATTCTGAGTTTATCAAATGCTTTCTTTTCTAAATGTTAGATTGGCATTTAAGTTCTTTTATCTGTGTTATAACGTACTTTACTTTTTTGTATCGCTGCGATGTTGTTCATGTTCTGCTGTATTGTTGAATAAAGTTGTCTTCAAGAACTGGAGATGACGGGGAGATAGTCTGAATCATAAGTTTCTGTTAAATTTCTGTTTACCCAATAACTTATTAGACACTGTTTTTAGCCAATACAATCTAACAATTGCTGCGGGACTGTAAGCGGATTAATTTTCGAGCTTTTAGACTTAGTTCACATACAGGCGCAATGTTCTGGGAATTGAGCGGTGCACAGTCTCGGAGTCCTATCAAAACACGATGGCAAAAATGGACTCGTGGTTCTCAATAGAGGAGGATTGTGAACTGAAGCTGTAAGGGCAGTTGCTTTTATATGCCTGTCTGACAGTGGTCACAATAGACAAGAATTATCTTGTAGCCCATTATGTACCAAACGTGTACTTGATCTGCGATTTGTATTGACTTAATAACATGTCTAATTAATAAGACACAAAGGGCACAACAAAACGTAGACATCTACCTGTCTTAATAGGAGCAAAGATATTCAACTCTTCCCATAAGAGTAAAGAAAGATAAAACCTACGTATCAGAGTCCAAAACAACAAGAAACAACCCCCCCCCCAAAAAAAAAAAGAAGTCCTAAAAGCATTTTCAACAGTATGAAAAAATTGTTGTACAACATTTTAGATTCCTAATGTTGTTTTTAACCTATTCTGAAAAAACGTTTTTTTTTTTTTTTAGTATCATACAAATTCTTCCGCAATCTTGGAAGCTTTGCCCATCAGACAATTCCCACGAATGTCATGCGTTTTTTCTGGTTACCAAAACAAAAAACAAACAACCCCAAACAACAACAACAACAAAAAAAACCAACACCCCAAACAACAACAACAACAACAACAACAACAACAACAACAACAACAACAACAACAACAACACACACAAAACAACAACAACAACAACAAAAACAACAACAACAAAAAGCACAAAACAAAACAAAACAAAAAACGTAAAAAGGCAATAAAAAAAAAAAAAAAACAAAAAAAAAAACAACACACCAACAATCGTGTTCTGTGAGATTTTCCATGTTAATTCGGACTTTATCTTGTCTTTAAGAATTTTTGGAGGTGAACTTACTGTTCTTGTTTCCTCCTTGTCCATACACACACACACTCTCTCCAGATTATTTTGATTGGTCACGTTGAGAACCACTGAACCCCACACGATAGGAAGTCGGGCGAGCCTTGTCTAAATAGACTTGTTAATTATACACACATTCAAACAGGAGCGAGGCATATTTATTGTGGATATTACTACACTAGTTACAGGACAAGACAATTAGATCTAGATAGAAATATACACACAATGATTCACTGCTATACCTACCACTAGGATAAGAGACAAGGGAGAGAAGTGATATTATAGTTAAACGCCACAGAGGTTTCCAAATACATGTACAAGTTTCTATGCGGCGAAGGGTCTCAGTACTTTAAAAGTCAACAATTATCTACGTATTGTCATACACATACACACACATACTGTCACACAGAAGAAGCGGAGATACCGTGACGGCTGTCTCAACTTGTCCCGTTATTCTGACACCGATCCATTCGGTAGGGAAAAAAAGCCGGAACCTAATGATTAGCAGCCGTACGCCCTACCACCGAGCCGCCTCCTCCCAACTAGTAAAATGCTCACGGATGACAAAGATTAATCACACTCTTTAGACTCGGCGTTTTGTGATCACTCATTGGCTATGTAAGTGCTAAGTCTAGGATTATTATTGGATACCCTTACCTAGCGTGTCCGACCATGTTATGGACCCTAGATAGACCCTATTATCGAAAGGCATCTACTGTCCATCCACCCCAGACCTAAGCGTACATAACTGGGACCACATGACCTCTCATCCCCAGACCTATTCCCTGGAGCAGCGCGACCTCATACTCTCGACACCGACAGGTCGCCATGTTTATGTGTCCTGGTCTGAACTTGACTGACTAACATACCCGAGATGAGAACTTTCTGGCCATGGCTTGGGATTAGACACAGCCTTATAACGTATGCCCCCAATAAACAAATGCTGGGAGACAAAGAGCCTCAACTACGACTTTATTATGATGAAAACAAGTTTTAAACTCATCATTATCTTTTCTAAGAACAAAAAATTGAACATGTTTTTTGTTGTTGTGTCTCTGCCACCATAGCTGTCTACATTTTTCTTTTCCATTCTGTCTAACTGTATACATTGTATACGCGTATCTGCTTGCCTACCTATTTCTATGTTTATGTCAGTCGGTCTCTAATCTCTCTTCCTCCCTCCCTCCCTCTCTCTCTCTCTCTCTCTCTCTCTCTCTCTCTCTCTCTCTCTGTCTCTCTCTCTCTGTCTCTGTCTCTCTGTCTCTCTGTCTCTCTGTCTCTGTCTCTGTCTCTGTCTCTCTGTCTCTGTCTCTGTCTCTCTCTCTCTCTGTCTTCCTATGTGTTCCTCCCTTCCATCTGTTTCTCCTGTTTACTCAAACTTTCACGACAGAGCTCACAAGTTTTTCCATTTCCGCCCAAGCCCCAATAAACACCCGGGTATTCCTGTGGGGCTCCGCCCCCTGGGTTTTCCCGGTCGAGTTGAATGTTGACGCTGTGTTGTTGCAGTGATTGAATCCATTAGTGACACTAAATACAACCATCTTTGCTTCTCTCACTCGATTGTTTTTTCCCCAAAATAATTACGGACCGTATTGTATGAACTCCGCAAACTTTGTTGTTTTCTGTACCGAAGTTAGATTAATCTATATTAGTTTTTTTCGAGGCTCATACACAAAAATTAAACTGATCTCAAGGAGAATGAAGGAGTTTAATTATTATAGAGACGGTAGTGATTTTTGGCTAACGAGGTGTTGAATGTACTGTTTCTACTGACATGAGTCTATAAGGGTTACCTAAATATGGAAAAAAAATGACGAAGACATGCAAACATCGCATTTTAGACTAAAAATACCGTACTGGACATAATTATGTAGTCGTAATAAACCCGTTATGATACCTTGCAGTTCGCCTAAAAACATTTCATGCGCATATCTTAAGACGAAATCTAAGCTTACCATGATGGTGTCTTAGGCTACTATCCAAGAGGTCGCTTACAACTCGTCTAGAGACTTCTCATTCTCATAGTTTAAGACGAGATGTACTTCCTACCCAAGAACGCCGTGCTTTGGACACGCAACGCCCTTGCATCTTTTATGAGGATACGAGCCTGGACCGAGGCGATGTGTCTCTGGTATCCTCGGCCCGAACCTAAGCGTACATAACCATATGACTTCTCAGGCCCGAATCCATCCTTGCTCCGGGCATAACGCAGACCTAGATCTTTTAGATCAGCTAATTCCAGTCCCAGTCTCCCAGTTTAATGTGAACGGCTGAGACAGGAGTCATGGTATCCCCGCCCTGCCTCGTGTGTGGCAGCACATCGAATTGTCAGACGTCAGTCTTAGGGCCCGTCTACATTATAGTCTATAATATTATAGTGCTGATGTTGGACGTTAAACAAACTCACCTCCAACCCCCAGTTGCTGTCAGACAGATGCGGGCATGGTTGCCCTGCTGATTTCTGTGCCAGGTCTCCCGTCTCCCCCCCCCCCCCCCCCCCCCCCCCCCGCACCCCGCGCCGCGCCCCCCGCCCCCCCCCCCCCCGCCACAGTTGGATCTAACACACGCCAGGGCAGTGTTAAAGATCCACGGTTTGTACAGGAGACATCGGAGCTGCTGATTTAATCACTTTTCCTATCATTGGAACAGATGCCCTAGCACAGTGCCAGCTATTGGGATAGCTTGGTGATACATATATACGGCTTTTGAAACTCTCCTTATTCTATAGCTTTGGCAAAAAAGAATTATGCTTCTAATCACACCAGACACCTTAGGAAAGAAACTACTTCGCTGTACCGAATACGCTACCTCGCCCCTTACTTATATAGGTCCAAGTAAATATTTTTAATTCTATTGAGAACGAGGAACTTCGACTGCATTTTCACAAAGTCTCTCTATGTTGAATATAATTCCACGGAAGCAATTTTCTGAATAATGTCTTCCAAGAGACTAATTCAACTTATTGCTTACTCTCCCCCCCCCCTACACACACACTCTCTCCAGATTATTTTGATTGGTCACGTTGAGAACCACTGAACCCCACACGATAGGAAGTCGGGCGAGCCTTGTCTAAATAAGACTTGTTAATAAGACACATTATAACAGGAACGAGTCAGATTTATTGTGGATATTTCTACACTAGTTACAGGACAAGACAATTAGACCTAGATAGAAATATATACGCAATTCGTTAAGGCTGCAGCCTTCATCTTTAAAAATCTCTAAAATGTTTTGATCTCTTTCTTAGAAAATCAATGAACTCCGCAAACTTTGTTGTTTTCCGTACCGAAGTTACATTAATCTATATTCGTTTTTTTTTAGGTTCAGACACTAAATATTAAACTGATTTCAAGGAGAATGAAGGAGATTAAGTAGGCCTATTACAGAAATAATCATGATTTTTCGCTAATGAGTTGTTGAATGTACTGTTTCTACTGACACGAGTATATGAAGGTTACCTAATTAATATAAAAATGACGAAGACATACAAACACCAAATTTTACACTAAAAAAATACCGTACTTTGGACATTATGCGGTCGTAATTAAACCATCATGGTAGCTTGCAGTTCGCCTTAAAACATTTCATGCGCATATCTTAAGACGAGATATAAGCATGCCACGATGGTGTCTGAGGCTACTGCCCAGGGGATCGCTTACAACTCCTCTTAAAACGAGATGTACTTACTAACCAAGAACGCCGTGCTTTGGACACAAAACGCCCTTGCGTCTTTTATGAGGATACGAGACTGGACCTGAAAAGTCATATGGACGCTTAGGCCTGTATTGATGATACCAGATCGCCTAGACCTAAACGTATATAACTGATTCAAATGATATGAATGACAACTGCTTACTGACTGCTGAGACTAGGCAGATCGGCCTCCAATTAGATTCTCGTCAAAGCGGAACCTGTCTGGTTCATATGACCTCTCAGGCCTAGACCCATCCTTGATTCGGTCATAAAGCAGACCTAGATCTTTTAGATCAGATAATTCCAGTAATCCAGTCCCTGTCCCGACAGCTGCGGGCATGATCGCCCTGATGATTCCTGTGCCAGATCTCGCGTCTCTCCCCCAGCCACGGTTGGATCTAAAACACGGTAGAGCTGGCGGCCTTACCCCAGGGCAGTGTTAGAGACCCGCGGTTTGTACAGAAGAAGACATCGGAGCTGCTGATTTAATCACTTTTTCCATCATTGGAACAGATGCCCTAGCACAGTGCCAGCTATTGGGAGAGCTTGGTGATGTACGGCTTTTGAAACGCTCCTAATTCTATGGCTTTGGCAAAAATCTGTAAGAACTATGCTTCTAATCACAGACCGTAATATTTTGGTATCAGATGCCTTAGCAGAGAGAGAGAGAGAGAGAGAGAGAGAGAGAGAGAGAGAGAGAGAGAGAGAGAGAGTCACAACTGGTTATTTATCTTTCCTAGTATAATTGCCTTAGGTTGTTAAAGAGGATACATTGCGGCATAGGATCCCAGAACTTAACCACTCTTTATATATACCAACCAATAGATAAAAGGCGGTCTGATAGAGGTCCAACCAAATACCTTAGGAAAGAAACTACTTCGCTGTACCGAATAAACAACCTCGCCCCTTACTTATAGATCCAAGTAAATATTCTTAATGCTATTGAGAACGAGGAACTTCGACTGCATGTTCACCAACAAAGTCTCTCTAAGTTGAATATAATTTCCATGGAAACAATTTTCTGAATAAGGTCTTACAAGAGACTAGTTCAACTTATTGCTTACCTCCCTCCCCAACACACTCTCGGTGACACTGAGAACAACTGAACCCCACACGATAGGAAGTCGCGAGAGCCTTGTCTAAATAGACTTGTTAATAAGACACACATTCAAACAGGAACAAGGCAGATTTGTTGTGGATATTTCTACACTAGTTACAGGACAAGACAATTAGATCTAGATGGAAACAAACACACAACTAATTAAGGATGTAGCCTTCATCTTTAAACAAATCTCTAAAATCCAAATAAAATGTTTTAATTTCTTTCTTAGAAAATCCATATAATTAGGAAAAGAAAATTGCTGCAGAAATAGTCTGGTATCTTTTAATCTGTTTGTTTCGCCGATCATTGAATTTTTTTTAAAAGGCCGCATTATGCCCATTTTTAAATTAAAAAAAACAACAACAAGTTATTCGGGAAATCATTTAAAAATAAATAATGGGAAGTACCAAATTCTCTATCGCATATTTCGGAGTTAGATGTAGAATATTTAATTGTCGAAAGAGTAAGTTTCAGTGTTTAAGTCTGGCGAGTTTGTGAAAGAGAGAGAGAGATAAAGAGAGAGAGAGATAGATAGATAGAGAGAGAGATAGGGAGGGAGATAGAGAGGAGAGAGATAGAGAGAGAGAATGAGAGAGATGAGTGGAGGGAGGCAGAGGGAGAAATATGGGGAGGGGGGGGGAGGGAGAAAGAGAGCGAGAGAGAGAGTGAGATATATATATATTTTAGATATCGTGGGTTGTTAACTGTGGAACTCCCGGTAGGGTTAGCAACGGTCTATCAGTTTCGCCAGACCGCCCTAATATATAGACAGAAACAGACAGTCTAGTGTTAAGTCAGGCCGCACCAAACATGGCGTACCGTAGGGAAACTGCAATAACACGGCGGATCATCCACCCTCCCCCTTTACCTCTATCTGTGAGCGGTCAGTGTAATCAACGTCAGAAAGTCCCCAATACTGACTGGCCGAGTGCCCAGAAGATTTAGAGATAGCTGGGGTCAGGGTTCTGGTACCTAGTAATCGATGCTAGGCTTGCCGCCCTGCAAGACACGGCGAAATTACTGAGCAGGTTACAAGGTCACTTTATCAGTTCAAGGTCAGTATACAGAGCAAGTTACAAAATAACGAAGTCAAGGCATGGAGCAGTTTGCAAGGTCAATGCATCATCACAAGGTCATGGCGCAAAGCTGATAACAAGGTCACTACATCAGCCCAAGGTCACTATACAGAGTCAATAACAAGGTTGGTATATTGGCACAGTACATGACACAGAGCAGGTTATATGGTCAATACATCAGGTTGGTGTCACTAAACAGAGCAGATAACAACGCCAGTATATCAACCAATGGTGAAGACGCAGACCAAATTACCGGGTCAGTATATTGACCCAAGGTCAGGACACGGAACAGATAACAAGGTCAATACATCCGCACAAGGTCAAGATAAAGCGCAGATACAAGGTCAATGCATCAGTAAAAGGTCATACATCACCAAAGGTCAGGACACCGCCAAGTTCAATATATCGACCAAGGTCAGGACAAACAGTGCGTTACAAGGTTAACACATAAGCACACGGCCAAGATAAAAAGTATTGAGTTTATAAATAGAAAGTAAAGTCACCGAATTCTCAAACGTTGTTTTGCTTTACAATGGCAACTCTTGAATGTTTCAAGTTCTCACTCTGAAAATTCATGTTTTCTTAAACGGTTAGAAGTAATGTCCCGAGAAAATAATTATGCTTTCCTATATAAACAAGTCTTCAGCTTTACTCAAATGAAAATCGAAGGAGATCTATTTAACACTCCCTCTTTTTTTTAATCTCCTTCTACTTCGTTCCTAAGTCTCTCTCTGGCCATCTCGCTCATATTAACAAGTCATGGCCGGATCTCCAAGGCGATTCCAAGAGGATAAACTCCAGCTGAGCTGCGGCTTAGAATCCCTTCAGTCGCCAGAAACTAAGGGATAGGGAATTAAAGATGTACTTAATATAAATTTAATACCATCGCCACCGCCACCACCACCACCACCAACAACAACAACAACAACGACGACGTCAAGACATCGACGAAACATCGAAACAGAATTATAAAGACTTCCTGCTCGCTTTGAGGATTAAAGGGAAGTAATGGAATTACCCTTGTGTTATGATAAACTAGAAGGGCAAATTCAATAGCAGCTTTAGGGGTTAAGCTTCATTTAGCTTATTCTCCAATGATAATAAACTTAATGAACATTTTAACAATGATTCTGGTTCAAATCTCACAAAGGACAAACCTTTGACAAGTATGATTAGTATTTCAAACTTTTCTCTCATGGCCATATACTCTCCCCCTCCCCCAAGCTCTATAGTTTCATGAAAGAGTGTTAAATTAGTATTAAATTAATAGTTATAATTGATTCACCTATTCCATGGTAAGTAAAAAAAAAACTCTAATCGTATGAGATTATCTCTACAAGTACCAAGGAGTTGTGACAAATTAAGCTGCTGAAATTTTGTTTTGGCATCTTCTTGATCCACGAACATGACTGTGGATGTAAGAAAGACACTGCACGTTTAACTTTTGAGCGATGTATAATGCATGATACATTTTGTTGAAATAGATGAAATAAACCCATCTTAAAATGTTCATATTATAAAAAAAAAAAAAAAAAAAAGGAGTGAGAGAGATTGTCATATATGGCGACAGGCCCCAAGACTGACGTCTGACAATTTTATGTGCTGCCACACACGAGCCAGGGAGGGGATATCATGACTCCCGTCTCACTGACAGTTTCAATGGATTCTTTTATACACCAATCATCGACCTCTTAGCTCTACAAACTTAATGTCAGCCTAAGTTTAGTTTCTGCATAGCTTTACCAGCGACTGGCTTTACTATATTTTATATTGCAGCCTAATCGGTGGCCGTAAACAGGGCTTAAAGAAGTGCAGGCGATTTGGGGATGGCATTCTTACGAGTCGAATAGTTATACCAGTCGATGACATGTACATATCATAGGACTTTCTTTGCACACACTCATGAACCCGTCAACAAACTGAACGAAGTTTGATTTCATTGGACCGAGGTGAGTTGGGCCTATACTCAGGAGTTTGATTTCGTATTGCTATGGTGATAGATTGCCCATGTAAAGAAACGCTCAGAAACATTATAGACATGTTTCGTGTGTTTGGATGTTACTGTGTAGTGTGTACCACATTTTGTAGCAGGTTCTTGTTTTGACGTGACACGTTGGTCTAAATGAGTAATCTGGAAAACTGAATCCCCGGAAAACTTGTCACCATGCTGAGGCCTCCTTATTTTGGTAAGCCTAGCACAAATTTTGGAAGAACACGGCAACACACACGAGGTCGGATGGGCTTCAATATGGACCATGTCCTTGAAGGTTTACATGGGTAGGGAGTACTAATATCACTGCGCAGTACTGGGCAGCGAATACAGTTCCAAGCCTACTACACAATAACTGTCAATAAGAAAGTAGGTAGGTGCGTCAGCAAAACTCAGCATGCCCCTTAGTGCAATGTAGATATTTTAGATCCAGCCTAGACCTAGCTTTTTGATGAACTTGATTATAACACTTATTCAAACCGTAGCATTCTGGTTGTCAACGTTTTAAAATCACCAACCTTACTTTTATTATGTGAACTAGATCTCGATCTAGAATAATGGTAGATATGGACATGTTAACTTTCCTTTGGTCAGAAAACGTGTTATAACGTGTAATTGACTTGCATTATTTAATTATCAACTTGCTCCGTGGCAATACACCAAAAAGAAGACAGACATGCAAAGCAAGTACAGCCTGGACACTACGACAAGGTATGTCAAACAGAAAGTCAGAAGAACATTCGGTGGAGAAAAGCAGAGCAACGCGAGAATCGGAGATGTGATGCGAGGGGCTAGATCTACATCTTGGTGCGCATTGACAGAGCCGTCTATGATATGTAAGTAAAAAGTATGTCTTTGTTTCGTTTCTTTAAGCCCAAAGTCAGTGCTATATAGTATATATCGTGGACGAGCCCCAACACAAACGTCTGATACTTACACGAGAGAGTGCGGGGAGATCTGGGCTTATCTCAGCCGTTCACATAATAGTGGTACCGATCTAATCAATATGGGGCGAGTTCGTACAAATACATTTTTACTGATCGTGGATTTCGAACCGGGACCAATGCTCTACCACTTGAGTCAGTTGGCCTGAGTCTAAAACGATGTGATAGAATGATTGATGGCAATCTATTGTGGACATAGTACTTCGAAATGAAGTACAATACCGAAGACTATAGATTTAGTGAGACGTTTCACAAAAAGACCTCATCGTGCTAAGTGGAGCTACCGCACGCTTGCTCACTCTATTTCTTTATTGATATTAATACGGTTGTAGTTGAGTTGGCGTAACGTCCAAAATCACTATTTAGGCAACATTGTGGGCGGGCCACAAGACTGACGTCTAACAATGTTATGGGCTCTCACACAAGAGACCAGGCGGGGATACCATGACTTTTGTCTCAGCTGGTCACATTAAACTTACACCGACCCAACCATTAGGGAGCGAAATCACCAGGGCTCGAACCACGGACCCCTTGCGCCGGAAGCCGGTGTTCTACTTCAGGACCACTGTGCCCATATTCTGAATATTTACAAAGGTTTAAAGAAGGGAGCTGTCGCCTTATTTATACCCACCAACATACGCCAAACCTCTCACTATTTCACACTCTCTGATAATACTGTGCGATTACAACTTAAGCTTATATATTAGTTAAAATGTTCTTAAAATAATCTCATTTGCAGAGCTGTCGGTCGATCCAGTAGGTCACCGATGTGTACGATTTTAGGAGGAAAAAGAGAGATAAAATGCGAAAAATGAACGCGCTTCATGGCAATTAATGTTGGAATGCCGGCGTCTTAATTGTCTCAGCAAGAAACTAACATACCAAAGATAACTTTCCATAATCTATAATATTATATTCATCTATCTGTCACAAACGTGCAATTCGTAATTCATTGCCTTTGTCGATTAAAGCTGAGGGAATGAATCAATTTAAGTTGCTGGTGACCGGAGTTTTCCCCTTTGTTTAATGAATGGCTTGATCAGCTCACATTATTTTAAAAGTTTAAACGTTTTATTCTCCTTTTCTTGTATAGGTTCAATACCAGTGAATCAAGGTTCATGTTTGATACAGAGCGTGCAGAGCTAAATGAGTTCACGCTAAACTGGACAGCTGTCACAAAGATAAGTTCCATTTTATTTCATTCTTTATTTTTGAAAAGACTATTATATCTTTCGTTGAAAAAACTATACAATCTATGCATATTTTATTATTTCTTAAGTTGATTTTTAATTAGTTTCTCAAATTTCATTTCCAGCCTCTAGGCCACATAGCCGAAGAGTCACAAGTCTAGTGTCTGACTCTGACATTTTTTTGTGCTGATACAAAGACGTAACAATCTCAGATGCAAAGAGTTCTTCCACTTTGGTGGAAGGCACGAGAGAATCAACGTCATAGTCATTTTAAAGTAAAACTACAGAACGAAAAAAAAAACAAAACAACATCTTCTAGGTCTCGAGAAAGGTCTATGCGGCGACGGACACAAAAAAATTCGATACTCATGGCCTAGCCGGTGACATTGTACTGACACCAATCACAGAGCATAAAAAGGTCAACACGTAAGTTTAAGTTCCTTATACAAAACAAATTACAAGGTCAATAACAGCAGCACAAGTTTCGGACACCGTCGATTCTCAGACTGGCTTGCAATGTCAATACATCAGCTGGGGTCGTGATTATGTCATGTATCAGAGAGTATAATAAGGTCCATAATATAATTATAAGCTCGAGATCCTGCCATCCGGGTCATGCCGTATACTTTCACAATTAGGAGGCGAGGTCACGAATGATTTGAATGGAATTAATATTTGCATACCGAGGGTAACAGTGATTTAATAACTCTTGTAAAGTTTTGAGCATAGTTGGGACAGAAATATGTGATTTAGCCTACTCCCCACTGTCTAAAACCAACAACGTATACTGTCCTAATCGCTAAATAGTTCAATGATCTTTATTATACTTAAGGCGTTCTGTCCCGCGGTGCTTTTAATCTATAAACAACCCTTAATAATAACTTGAAAGAATGATGTTGACTAATCTATAACAACCGTTAATAATGACTTTAAAGATGTTGACTAATCTATACACAGCCCTAAATAATGACTGAAAAGATGTTGAATTATCTATACACAGCCCTAAATAATGACTGAAAAGATGTTGACTAATCTATACACAGCCCTAAATAATGACTGAAAAGATGTTGAATTATCTATACACAGCCCTAAATAATGACTGAAAAGATGTTGACTAGAGAGGTGGTTGGTCTCCTCAGTTGGGGATGATGGCTAGACGAAAAATAGAGCCGTGTAAGCCCATTTTTTTTTTTTTTTTTTTTTTTAACTTATGTAGAATTGTTAAAATGTAATTCAATAGCATGGAAATTGAAAATAAATATGTTTGCTTCTCATTTTTTGAAATCTTTTTGTAAACCTATTGAGCTGTAAGTGCATTGTTGTGGCAAGCTTTCAAATCGTTACACGATAATGCTAATAAGAAGCTTACGAAGTCGTATACTTACTACCGCGACATTGTACCGTCAACCCAATGTGCTGGAAGTTACACAATTTTTGGACGTGCTATTTTGTTTTGCGTCTGTTCAATCTACACACCTCTTTATAGCCCTTGAACATCAAAACCTAAAAACTCATTTTCTCTTAAGCTGTTAGGTGAAGCCACCAGATAATACACTGTCTTGTAATGGATCTCAAGTCAAATTTAAATGAAAATAAAAATTGATGTCCATAGCCCATAGCTTACTATATTAACAGCCTCCTCATCGTGCAGACCATTTAAAATGTGGAGGCGGTGATTACTTTTCTCTGTTGAAGCCGGCTAAAGTCCAGACCAGAAGCCAAAATTATTTTTTTCTAAAGACCAAGCGTCTTTTACCACTTTTAAGTCCCATGAAATGTTTTTTTTTATAGTTTGAAAGTGAATCATATTAATTCAACGTTTTGAAAACAACTAAAAACATTTTTCAGTAAGATTACACGAATCTAGTTTACTTAGAAAAGTTCTACAAATATTTTGGAATTTAACTTGGGATGGTGCAAACAAGGCAAAGTTAAATATTTCCAAGATGGAAGCCTCCTTAGCTTTCGATTAGGATCAAATTTTTGAAGCGTTATCTCTTTTATTGACAGCAATGTTGTTTTTTGCTTAACCTAAAAGGTGAGAATATCTTATTTAGAAAACTTTCTCCACTTAGATCTAGTGACTGCAATGTATGATACACAATCGTAAAAAAACCCCACTAGATCTAGATCTAGACTAGATTCTAGATCTAGATTCTAGATCTAGATCCAAAATTCAGTCTAGATCTAAATCTAGTCTAGATTAGACTCTGGGAGTTAACGAGTGTTTACTTTTAAACTCGTAGGCTTACTGTAGTGTGTAGTCCAAGTCATAGATCTATTGATACTGAAGTGAAGTGAATAGGGCATTGTAATATTGAGGAAGTCTTGGACCGTTCACTTATGTAGTGATATAGCCTGATAATTTCTCTTTTCCTATAATTCTTTTTAGATTATGATAATTCAGCAACATGGTTGAATGATTGGTGAAGCTTGGCCTTTTTAGCAACATTTACAAAATTGTTGACCATGTTCACTGAAAAAACTCGAGTCTAAAACTATCGTCAAATCTGATCTACCAATACTGAGCAACATGGGAAGGAAATGCTGTGTCACTGGTTGCAATTCTAACTACAATGCTAATGACAAGATTACTGTCTATCGATTACCAAGGGATTTAGAAGAAAGAGAAAAATGGATGAAAGCAAATCGTATGCAAGAGGACAATGTGGATGGGACAGTAAATTTTGGAAGATTATGAATATAAAATCTATTTTTGAGGCCAAATGTCTTTGAGACCCTCTACGTGAAGCCATAATTTTATTCTCAAGATGATGCTCGATTAAACAAAATAAGAGGGTTTTCTGACTTTGCATTAGATTTACAAGGAGAACAAGGTAAAAGAGTGAAGAAATTAACCTGTGATACCTCTTTAGCAATCCAGCATACATGCAATGGCATCAATGATCTTGTTAAATTTTTGTTGGAATCTTCCGACTATGTTTTACTTGGAAAGTTCACTACAGGGCAAGAGAGAGAGAGAGAGAGAGAGAGAGAGAGAGAGAGAGAGAGAGATTGTAATGAAATGTGTATGTCCTTGACATAAGCTTTGCTCTTTGATAACTGAGAGGGAGAGCGAGAGAGACATAGACAGAGAGAGAGGGACCAAAAGCTCTACCCAGACAGACAGACAGACAGACAGACAGACAGACAGACAGACAGGCAGACATGCAGACAGACAGACAGAAAGACAGACAGACAGACAGACAAACAGACAGACAGACAGACAGACAGACAGACAGAAAGAAAGAAAGACAGACAGAAAGACAGAAAGACAGACAGTTAAGACAAGCCTTTATTATACCACAGGGATACTTTACTTGGTCCTACATAATTTTATTCAAGTTAATGTCAAGACATATGTGAGCGGTAAAAAAATATTTAAATGCAGGTGTAACACTGCAATTATACACTGTGAGACATAATATATACTTTTATTTTAGGAAAAATTTCCTTTACGCATGTCAGCATACACATTTCCCATACAAACACAAAGCCGCTAAGTATAACAATTTTGTAGTAATCTGATGGTGATACAGACGCGTTTTTATATATGTCTGCTCTGGCCCTTTTCTATATTAATCTGCTAATTATTTATGATGTTTCATATTTATTCACTGTAGAAAGGATAGTTTATGTTTGATGTCTCATTTTGCTAACCCATTACTTGTAAAACATGCGTATATATTTGAAAGGGCATTTGAAAGGTTTCCTCCAAAACATTTACTTTGAGAAGATATTAATCTTTGAATGCAGGAGACATAAATTATGTTGTGGCCAACATTGAAAGACTTTAATTTCCTTAAAAAGTAGAGCATTTGATCAGCTTTTAAAATCAGGATTTCATTATGGGTGTTCCATAAAAGTTCAATATCAATGGCGAGGTTGAGGTATTTGTATGTGTCGACAACTTCAACTTGTACATCTTTTATTTTTTTGCGGTGTAAAAGCAGACGTCTCGTTTCGTCTAAAAAATTATCGTTTGTTTTATTAATGTTTACTCTCTTACTATGACACAAAGTAAACATTTTCGTTGTTTGTTAAGGTTCCAATTAAACAAGAGTCATCAGCAACTTTAATTATCTGTGTGCTTGTGCGTTTTGCCTGATAGTCATTGGGGTAGGCAGTGTATGGCATTGGTAAAAGCGGTGCACCTGTGTTTGTGGTAATTGTTTTGGATTTAACACCATTTATACCAACATTTTGTGGTCTCACTGTAAGAAGACAAAAAAATTCGAGCAATAGTCTCATTGTAAGAAAATGAAAAATCCAGGCAATAACACTGACATCAACATGCAAGTCAAAACAATGTCTTGATCGCAAAATGGGGTTGGATAGTAAGCTCGAAAAATTAAGAAACTTCACTGGGTGTCTCAAAATGTTTTAGCAGAGTTTTTGGAAACGTTAACACAGCATCTTCGTTTTCTTCATTCCTTATAGGCAAAAGGAAAAAACATTAAGCTGTGAACTTGTAGCTGTTAAGACATAGATCTATCTCAATACCAGTTTTTCGAAGCATTCAAAATCAACAGATGTAAGAGCAACGGGTCTTAATTCGTTCAGTTGTACGGCACGTGACTTTTTATGGACATGTTTAATTTCCAAAATGTTAGTATTGTTTGTGTTTGCAGTGACACATTGAAAATATGATTAAATATCAATGCTAACTGCTGGTAACACAATTTAAAAATTTTACCTTAACCTTGTCAGGACCACTCCATTTGTTTACATTTTTTAAACATTCTGGCCACCGAATCGTCTTCGAGTTTCATACGCCAATTATAATTATCTCTGGACTCATTAAAAATACTGCGATCTCAAGTCCTTTTATGATGTTCTTTACTGAAAACGTGGCAATCAAAATGTCATTGAAATGTGTTTAATTTATTTTCATATGATCTTTCCCTTTGAGCTGCTAAGGTGTCTTGGACATTGTCGTAGCCATTCATAGTGTTCTTCATGTGTCATATTGTTTTCTTTGAACTTATTTCCAATTTTTCCTTTGTATTATCTTTACATTCTCTGGTATGTACCTTTTACTTTTTTGACGATATCTTTAATCTATGTTTTTATTTTAAAATATTAACATTTTTTCTCATATTGATCTTTAAATTTCCTAGTGATCCATTTTTTAAAACGTCCCAGTTTGTACTTTCAAAACTGGAACGACGTTTCTCTTTTTTTTTCCTCAAACCATTTCAACAGTTCGGAAAGAGAGAGAGAGAGAGAGAGAGAGAGAGAGAGAGAGAGAGAGAGTGAGTGAGAGCGAGAGAAAGAGAGAGAGCGAGAGAGAGAGAAATAAAGAAATAAAGAAACGAACAGTAAGTACAAACGTGATCTTGGGACAATCGTTGATCTTGTTGATAACTGACAGTTAAAGCGAGTGAGTGTGTGTGAGACAGAAAGAGGTATTGAGACAGAGAGAGAGAGGCGGAGAATGAAAGGCAAAA
>RQTK01000556.1:134927-142427 GCA_003991915.1 Elysia chlorotica | reverse complement strand
AGTCTGCCGGCAGGAAAATATCTAGCGTCCGAACGAAGAACTTTTCGATATCGAAAGGGTTTTTCGTTTACACACAATTTTTTGAGAAGTTTTTTGGGATTCCCATATTTTCTTTATCGCTCATTTTGTAGATGAATCAACTGTTAATGTAAACGGGGTCTTAGATGTCCCGTCTTCTAGGTCCCGAGAAAGGTCTATGCGGCGACTGGTGACATTTCACTGGCACCAGTCACAGAGCATAATTACAAGGTCATCACATAAGTTCAAGTTCCTTATACAAAACAAATGACAAGGTCAATACAGCAGCACAAGTGTCGGATGTCTCAGACTGGCTTACAAAGTACATCAGCTGGAGTCATGATAATGCTATGTCACAGTGAATATAATAATGTCCATATATAAGCTCGAGATGATGACACCTTGGTCATGCCGTAGACTTCCAAAGGTCAGATCACAGAATGGTTCCAATGGAATACATGTTTGCATACCGAGAGTAACAATGATTTGATAATCCCTGAAAAGTTTTGATCACAGTTAGGACAGTAAGTTATGCTTAAGCAGTATCGTGATTTAGCCTTCTCCCCAACGCCCCTCTAAAAACCAACAACGTATATTGTCCTAATCGCTGAAAAGTTCAATGATAGAACCCGTTTTGAATCTTTCCAAAAACAAAACCCTCATCATTGTCTTTGTCTTGTTTTTAGAACTGTTGTTCATAGGCCATTTAATTTGTAAAAAATAAAATAAAAATTATATCAGGTTTTAGTTTTGACAATGTACTTGAATGGCCTAGCCGATTTATATAGATCTCTATATACTCAATGCGCATTGTCTCGCGGTGCTTCTAATCTATAATTAGCCCTTAATGACTTAAAAGATGTTGACTAATATATAACAGTCCTTAATCATCACATTAAAGGTTGTTGACTAATATAATTTATAACAGCCTTTAATAATGACTTGTTGACTAATATATAGACAGCTCTTAATGACTTCTAAGATGCTGACTAATCTATAAACAGCTTTTAAGAACGACTTAAAGATGTTGCATAGAGAGGTGGTTGGTCAGATAGAGCTGCTTAGGCCCTTTGTTTTTTTTTTTGTTTTTAAAACCTATATAGAATTGTCAAATTACATTTCTATAGCATGAAAACTGAAAATATTCATGCTTTCTTCTCATTTTTTGAAATCTTTGTGTAAACCTATAAGGTCGTAAGTACATTGTTGTGGTAAGCTTTCAAATAGTCAATGCAAGACAATGCTAATAAGAAGCTTATGAAGACAAAATCGTACTACCGCGACGTTTTACCGTCAACCCAATGTGCTACGAGTTTCGAAATTTTTGGACATTTATTTTGTTTTGCGTCTGTTTAATCTAAATACCTTTTATAGCCCTTGAACGTCAAAACTTATAAACCTAAAAACTCACGTTCTCTTAAACTGTTAATAAAAGTCACCAGCTAATACATTTTCTTGTGATGAATCTCAAGTCAAAATGAAATGAAAATAAAAACTGATGTCCATAAACCCCAATCCACTGCCTCTTCGTCTCCCACAACCCCGCCCCCCAAAAAAAAAACAAAAAACAAAAAAACAAAACAAAAACAAAAAACAAAACAGAAAAAAAACAACAACAAAAAAAACCCAACAAAAAACAAAAAAACAAAAACCCAATTTAAAAAAAACCAGCAAAAAAATCCCAAAACAAAACAAAAAACAAAAACCCAACAAAAAACAACAAAACTCACTACTGTGTGCCATATCCTCTGCCTGTACACCTCCTTCCCTCCCATTTACTTCATAAAAATTAATGATCGTGCCCCGATCTCCAAGGCGATTCCGAGAGGATTAACCACCATAGAAAAGGGAGACAATCTTGAGATAACCACTGGCTGAGCGGCGGCTTAGAAGCCCTTCTCTCGTCGGGAACTGGGATAGAGAGAATTAAAGATGAACTTAATATAAATAAAATAACAACAAACACACAAACACGCCAGGCACTGGTAGGGAGGGGATAAAAGAAAAACTTAATTTTAATATAACATCAACAAACACGCACACACATACATAAACACAATCACACACACTCGCCAGGCACCGGGAGAGAGTGGTAATTAAAGATGAATTTACGTAATGTAAAACAGCACCACCACAAAAGAACAAATGTACACACACTCGATAGTCACTGAGAGGGAATTAGAGATGAACCTAATATAAACAAAACAAAGAAAATCATAAAACACACATACACACACACGCACACAGACGTGCGCGTAGGTAGACAAAAAAGTACACAGTCACACACATACACTCAAACACACACACACACACGCACACAAAATAAACATATTGTCGAATAGCCTTGAACATTATGTGAAGTACTGTAATTATTCCAGTGCTTTGGCGAGGGAAAATTGTAGATCTACGAATTAAGCTTTAATTGGCTTGGTGGCGTCGTCGCGCGTGATAAAAATGTCAATGTTTTAGTTCAAAATCGCACGTACAAACCATTAAATAATAAGTTACTATTAACCCAAACTAACTTCTACCTAGCGGTGACCAAATTTTACTTCTCCCAAGTTCTACATTTCGCTAAAAGAGTGACTCTTTATTTTATTAAATTATTGAAAAAGGATGAATATCCAATATTTAATCATTCCATGCATGGCTTGTAAACTGAAAAAAAATAGGTTTATTCATATAGACCTATCTTCACAGGCTAAGATGTTAACATTTTTAGACCTTCTTTATAATGCTGTTAAGTAATATTCACATAACACAAAAACATGGACCCGTACCTAATGAAAGTAAGTTTAAATTTAACTTTTATTTTATATTCTTCTTGGTCAGTGTGTTAATTACTCAGGCAACAGAGGAATGATGGGGGTATTGAATGATATATTAAAAAAAAAGCTGGAGAGACAAATTGCAGATAAAATAAACATTTTGGTAGAGTAAAAGGAAAAGAACAACGGATATATCGAATTAAATTTAAAAAGGGAGAAACCTGTACAATATATTTATAGTTAACTTGAGTTGGTACGTAACTTCCAACTTATGCACAATATAAGATGTTTTGCGGATGTCTGAAAATTTTATGTGGTCCGTGAATAAGGCAGAGCAGGGATACTCGAACTTCCGCCTCAACTGCTATTGACACTGATCTGACCAAGAGGAAAAAAATCTGACAAATTAGTTAAAAAACTTTTTTTTTTAACCGATCGTGGGTTTCGAACCGGGGACTTTCCAAATGCGAGACGCAAGCTCAACCTTGTTGAACTAATCTCTCTCTCTCTCTCTCTCTCTCTCTCTCTCTCCCCCCCCCCCCGATAGGGATTGGGATAGAGAGATAGAGGTACACCGAGAGGTAGAGCGGTGGAGAGAGTTTACGAGAGACATAAAAATACAGAAACAAAAAAAAAGGATAGGAATTGAGAGAGAAAGACGGAGAAAAAGGATACGATAGAGAAAGAGATCGAGGGAGACAAACGTTTGAGAGAGAAAAAAAGGAGAGAGGCAGAGAGAGATTGAGGTTGAAAGACAAACAGACAGACAGACAGTTAAAGAGAGAGATAGAAAGAACAAACAGGGATACAGTGAAAGTTAGACAGTTACAGACAGATAGAGAAATACAGAAAGTTGCAGATGGAGAGAGAAAGATAGAAAGACAGAGAGAGAGGGAGAGAGAGAGAAAAAAGATAGTGACAGAGAGAGACAAACAAAGAGAGGGAATGAAAAAGTAAGGGAGGAATAAAGAAAGAGAGAGAAAGGAAAAGAGTGACCGAAAGAGAAAGAGTGAGGCACAGAAAGGGTGAGTGAAATAGAGAGAGAATTGGAGATAGATAGAGAGAGAAATACAGGGAGAAAGACAGGGAAAAAAGATAGTAAGAGACACAGATACAGGGAGAGAGAGAAATAGTAAGGGAAAGAAAATGAGCGAGAGAGATTGAGAGAAAGAGTGAGATAGAGAAAGAGTGATATATAAAGAGAGTGAGAGAGAAAAAGAATGAGAAGGCAAGAGATAAAAAGAGCGAGAGAGAGAAAAGAGAGAAGAGAGGGTGAGAGTAAACGAGTGAAAGTAAGACTGATTTAATGGCACACAGAAGCTAGGATTGTGCAGACCAAACGCTGACCGATAACGCGTCCAAGATGCCCCCGCGTGAAAGGCAAAGCGTCGCGATAATGAATTGAAAGCACACACTTTCTCAAAGCCAGACCGCCCTTAAAGGGAGATGCGGGGGCTTAAGTGGGGAAACAGACGGAGAAAACTAACCCGGGTAGTTTAGTAACGGTGACACCGCCGCGACGTTGATGTGAATTAAATGAACAGGAAAAGTGAAGATCTGTGTGTTGACAAAAGGAGGGGCTGGGAATGGATGGCTAGAATGAGAAGGGTAGAGTGAGTGACAGAGAGAGAGAGAGAGAGAGAGAGAGAGAGAGAGAGAGAGAGAGAGAGAGAGAGAGAGAGAGAGAGATGACAGAGGCGGAAAGATACTTATCAGTATGGAGAGACGGGCTGCTGTATTTCCTTTTTCCATGTTTTTCCTCTATAGAAAATGAGCCGAAGAAAGCTAGTGAAATAAATTAAATTAAGTGATTAATTTTATTGTCTGTATTATTTAAAGTCTGATGAGACTAATAATACGCCCCTTGCATTGTTTTATATATAACTATATAACCTGGGCATTCATAACCATGCACAAAAAAGCACTTGAAATAACGGACTTAAGAGCACGTACCTGTGGTCAGGTGTGAGCCTTGGGACCCGTCAATGGTGTAGACTTGAAAAAAAAACACCAACTAAACAATTAACCAACCAGCCGAACAACCGACCGACTGATCAACCATCCAACCGATTAACAAACCAACAATTAGATGACTGATCCGTGTCTCAGCCGTTTAGGTATTTTCGTGCGGATGTTAATACATATGAGGTGATAGGCTCCAGGGGGGGGGGGGGCAACTGGCTCAAGTGGTAGAGCGTTGGAGGGAGATCCGCGGTTTGAATCCCACGATCGGCAGATTTATTATTTACCTGATTTCGTCCCCTGTAACTGGTTGGATCCGCGTCAATATAGTTTAATGTTACCAGCTGAGACAGGAGTCATGGTATTCCCGCCTTGTCTCTTGTGTGGAAGCACATAACGTTTGCAGATGTCAGTCTTTGGGCCCGTCCACAATATAGTCTATATAGTGCTGACGTTGATCATGAAACCAACCTAACTCGTCGTAAGGCTTCTTATTTGTACGAGTCATAAGTTTATCACACTTTGGTTCATAGTATCATTTTCATTGTTTTCTAAGTTTTTCTCATCACTGGAAACAGTTGGTGGTCTTTAGTTACCGGTACGTGGTTTATCTTTCAGTAAAAAGTTTGGCACCCGATGGGTTTCAAGATACCGCAAACTCGCTGGATTTCTTCATTTTGAGATTCTGCTTGTATGGAAGTTGTAAAGAAGATAAATTGAATTTTATCACTGCACTAAGTCACCTTTCCCATCTCATCTTAGCACAATGTCAGAGTGTAATAATTACATGATTATCCAATTACAGACTTGTACCTACCCTTTTTGCACTACATGAAAATTTAGTATAAATATATGTAATGATCATTCATGGCTGTTGGTGTCTTATTTTATTCATAAAAATAAACAAAAACAAAACAGCCATTTCAACAAATCGATCAATAGTACATGTAATTGTAATGAATGTTATGTCCAGTCACAATGCTAGGAGCATTAAATCGATATGTTGCCAACACGAAGATGCTTTTATCGTTCTGAGGAGCATTCGTTGCCTCACCGGGTCTTAAGTGCGTTAAATTTATTTTGTCTTCGTCGCCAGCAGTTTTCTCGGTTTGGTCTGATTTTTTTTTGTATTTCTTAACGTCCATTGCCAGCGATTCGGCTATGTAGTGCACGGGTCTCAGAACTAATGTCTGAAAATTGTACGTTCTACCGCACAGAAACTGAGGCTGACGGTGGTAGCTCTGGGTTAGAGCATAGGCTTCCGATGCAGGAGTGATTCGAGCCCCTCTCTGGCGACTGCAATATTCCTTAATGCTTGGGTTGGTGTAAGTAAAATGTCACCAACTAAGTCCCAAGTAACACACCTGGGGGTCCCATCGCCGTAAAGGTATTTTCTTAAAGATCTAGCAGACGTTACTGTAGGGCAGAGTTTCGCTTTATCCGAACAAATTCAGAGCCGGGATATCAGGATTCCTGTTTAAGCGTGCCACGCTATCTTGATATCGAGTAACCAGTAAGAAATAAAATAGCCTGATAAAAGACCAAACTAGGGACTTCATGGCCAAAAATTGATGCTATATATAGCTAAGTTACAACAACACAGAGGTAAAGTGAACGCGTTGATTGTCAACATTGTCAAATGTTCTTTCCGTCTAAGTATTAATGATTTGTTGATCGAAGTTGAGGAATATATATGGTTAATGCTATTTCATAGCTGTATTGATATGTAGTCACTAGAGGGATGTCGATTAAAACTTACCATTTTTACTCATTAACTTGACCTACTATTATGTTCTGTAAATGACTGAGCAAGAGACAGACTAAAACATCCCCCACCCCCAAATCCAAGTAAACGAATAAGTCCAGTGTGGGTCGCCTTGATCAATATTATATCTACTTACTGGAAATATCTAAACAAATGTACATGTAGTCATGAACTTGACCCATTATTATGTTCTGCAAATACGGAGATAAGGTGGAGAGAAGAAGGCAGACTAAAACATCCCCACCCCTAAATCCAAGTTAAGGAATACGCCCAGTGTAGGTCGTCTTAATCAATATATAAGAATCTACTCAGTGGAATTATCTATACACATTTACATGTTTATGTCATGAACTTGACCTACTACATTCATTACACGCCATAAAATTCAGTATACGGACATGTTTTCCAATGGAGTGGCTGTTGTTAAGTTGATTTCTTTAAAGTGATGGCGTTAGCACCTAAATAGAGAAGGAAGGGAGAGACGGAGAGAGATATATAGAGTTAGAGGGACAGAAACAGGGTGAGGATAGAGTGACATGAAGGGAGGGGGGGGGGTAAAGAGAAAGAGAGCGGTGAGGCAAGGAGGGGGAAAGATAGGGGAGAAAGTAAAGAGAGAGAAACAGGAATAATGTGAAAGAAATACAGATAAGAAATTGAGAAAGAAGGTTAGATTTCGATATTTTAGAATGACATAGAAATGACTTAATAGGTCACCTCCCATTGAAAGGCTTATTTGACTTATGAGCGATTGAAAAAAAGAGGGCCATAAAAAGTTAAAGGATTGTTCACAGATGGACGAGTGAAACATAGCGCAGGGAAATTTAAAAAAAAAGAGGTATATAAAAAAGATAATACATAAGTAGATAAATAAATATAGAGAAAGAAAAAGTTAAGAACGTCAGCATAAAAGAGGAGGAAATTGGATGGGGGAAGAATAAAAGAGAGAGAGAGAGAGAGAGAGAGAGAGAGAGAGAGAGAGAGGGAGAG
>RQTK01000556.1:119305-130863 GCA_003991915.1 Elysia chlorotica | reverse complement strand
CTTGTTCCCCCCTTTTCCAAGAACACACAAAGATATCACCACCCCCACAGAGCCCCAAAGAAAAAAAGAACACACCCACACACAAATACACATGAGGATAAAATGTCATTCGAGCCAGTTCAACTTGACCTTCCCTCCTACATTCTCGTTCATGTATTTTCTAATTCTGGTCGACGAAAATCGGTGCCTAATTAAAACGGGATGCTAATATTTTTAGAAATGTCAATTAGGCATATTCTCTTAATGGCGGGAAAACGAAACAGAGCGCGCAAAAATGGCGGCCCGCGAAATGCGTGTCGGGATCGCTTAATTACAATGATTGTTTCTAATATTTCTGCACAGCATCTAATCACTGCGTCCAAAAAGAAATTGATGAATCCACCACACAACAGGTTATTACTCAATTAAGACAAACGTGAAAAATTAAAGTTAAAACTTTTGCCTTGCGGTTGGGAAATTTTTGTCCTGATTTTAGTTATGCCAAATTTTTTTTAAAGCAGAAATTTCTTTACTTCGTGGCAAATGTGCTAGTTCGCACAGAGAATCATTCTAATGTTCAGTTCCATATTTTTATTATTCCAGAAAAAAATTAAGCTTACTAACAAACTCAGGTGATTTAGCTCGTGTCAAAAAAACTCTTCAAGAAATAGTAACATTGGCAACAATTTTAACGCTAGGTGATAAAAAAAAAGTATTTAACACAATGGATGGAATACGCTAAAATAGAATGGAGTAAAATCTCAACTGATAAAATTAGCAGTCAAAAGGAAAATAACCAAATATTTTAAAATTAGAAAGTTGAACCCATCATAAACTCAAATATTTCGAGAAAGTAAATTAAACAGCGTAGGTGAAAAGGCTAAACTCATAACTGGGAAAACCGATCATAAGCAGGCCTTAATCTATGTATGAAACATAGATATGAATTGTACATGTGACGTTAGTGAATAAAAATCAAACGTGCATGATTAGCATTGATGAAGAAAAGCATATTGAATGCCATAATTGATGAAACTTGTCTTCACTTCAACACTCAATTATTTGCAAAACTATGTTGATCCGTAAATTCTCTATTGGAAAGTAATCCATCCCTGTAATTTTTATACATTTACTTCTCTGAATCTAAGCTGAAAATTTAAGGTCAACATAGGTAAAAGGAATCTAAAATAAGTATATTGTTATTCAACATAGTTTGTAGTAAGATAAATTTGTAAGCCGGCCATTAATGAAAGTAAGTTAAATTATAAACACAACATTGGAAAAATAAGCAAAATTGAAAACTCAACATGCGCAAATAAACTAAATTAATTTTTATTGTTATTAATCAAGTTTAAATTTATCGCTAATCAATTATTAATTAAAGTCGTCTAGAATCTATTATAAATCTAACTTTCGGAAATAAAGCTTAAACTGCATTCTCAAAATTGTGAAATTATGCTGACATGTGATGAAAATTTAATATGGCGAAAGTATTTCAAAAATTGTAGTTAACTCAACATAATGAAAATAACCCAAATTTGTAAACTGAACATTGTGAAATCAGGCTAAAACTGTATTCCCACCATAAACTGAAATAAGATTGATGCTCTACAAGTCTTAATTTAAAAAAGTTAGGAAAATCATGTCTACAAGATGTTGTATTGTTGTTTGTTTATTTATTTTTTTTTTTACTTTAAGAATTCTTCTAGATTCCACCAGGGGCAATACCAAGTTTAATAATTATTTTAAAAATCTGCGCTTTAATGGAATATTAACTTATAAATTAGTTAAAAATGTGTATGTTTGTTGTTTTCTTGCTCAAAGAAAAAAAAATATATATTGATTAAAAAAAACGAAATTATATAACGTTACCTATTATTTTCCCATGTTGATTTAACATTCAAATGAATAAGTCCTCTTTAAAAAGCCATTATAGCTGTAATCAGGCCAAGGACATCTTACTAATGAAGAGCAAACATTACCCCTCGGGCTATACAAAAGAATTAATCTCGAGTCTAACAATTTATGTGAGATTCCAAGACATGGTTAAAATAAACGCGCTTATGAAACAAGACTGACAGGGAATAAGCAGACGGTTAGACAGGTTTCTAACAATTGTCATAACACCACAAACACCATTCTGAGATAAATAGGTTTATGGATTTTGAGTTTAAGTAAGAAAAAGCGTTATAAAACCAGACTAATCAACAACAATGCGAGCTGGGAGAGCTATTTCAGTCATTTCGGTCTAATCTGAACGACCCGAGTTCGAATCTAACAATTGGCATAACATCACAAACACCATTCTGAGATAAATAGGCGTATGGATTTAGAGTTTAACTGAGAAAAAAGTGTATAAAACCAGACTATTCAGCAAGGCGAGCTGGGAGAGCCAGATCAGTTGTTTTTTTTTCTAATCTGAACGACCCGAGTTCGAATCTCAATGAAAATCGCATCTCTCTCCACTAGTACGGTATCAGTGACAATCATGTTACCGTCTGAGACAAAAGTCTTGGTAATTTTGATCCGTCTTCGCACATTCATTTCTCAGACATTTGTTTTGGAATCCAGCCACGATGGAATCTAGATGCTGACGTTATAATTTAAGAAACCAACTACTCCTTCCCTCCCTGCCTCGAGAAAATACCGGCTCAAATATCATCCCCAATTTACTCAAACGAAGTTTAAAATGCCGAAAGAACATTGGTCAAATCAAAACCTTTTTTTCCTTTTTTCTTTGTCTGTCTGTCTTTTTGTCGGTCTGTCTGTCTGTCTGTCTGTCTGTCTGTCTGTATGTCTGTCTTTCTGACTGTCTTTCTGTAGGTTTGTTTGTCTTTTTGTCTGTCTGTCTCTTTGTCTTTTAGTCTGTCTGTCTTTCTGTTTGTGTTTCTGTCGGTTTGTTTGTCTGTCTGCATGTATGGTTGTCTGCCTGTATGTTTGTTTATCCGCGTGTCTGCTGTCTTTCAGTCTGTCTGTCTCTTTTTCTCTCTTTCTATCCTTTTGTTCACCCCTCTTTTTCTTCATGTGTGTCTCAGTCTCCCTGTTTCCCTCTATGCGCGTGTTTTTTTTTTTATTTGTCTTTCTCTCAACCACTCTCTTCCTCCATCTTTCTGAACATCTGTGACGTTTTTGCTCGAAAATTGAAAATTTGATTAACTAGTTAAAGAATAATAGCTATGTGAAAAGTGACTACTGGGGAAGACGGAGAGAAAACATCTTCTTAAACATTATTGATGCAATTGTAGGCTTAACCTTTTCAATACGTTAGCACTAGCATATTTTTTCACGTCAGAAAATGTTTATTTAAAGCTAATAATTTCCCAGTGACATGGTAACTAAAAGAGAGCATGATAATTATAGTAACACATTCCAAGATCAATTCCCCTTGACCACTTTAATTTCTAAGGAGAAAATAGCAGAGTTTGACCCTAACACGCCAACAAGTGCTGTAATGGTCAACGCGAGGCTGGCGAGTGTTGCGTCGTCAAAGGGTTAAATGCATTTTTATGATAACTTACTTTCTGGTGACTGCAATGTGTAACTTATTCAGGAGAATAATAATTGATACAACCAATACATCACCAGTGTACATCGATATGGGTATTTACTCGAACCTTTTAAACCTCCTGATTTTTTTCTGTTCCAGACTCTGCCTGTTGTATATATTTATGTTTCTATGTAAGATCTATTGTGACTGCCTGCTGCCTGTCTATCCCCCTCCATCTCTCTCTCTCTATCTCTCTCTCTCTATCTCTCTATCTGTCTATCTATCTATCTATCTATCTATCTATCTATCTATCTATCTATCTATCTATCTATCTATCTATCTATCTATCTATCTAGCTATCTATCTATATCTCTCTGCCTCTGTTTCGCTCCGTCTCTTCTCACTATCTCTCTCTATCTATCTCTCTCTCTCTCCCTCTCTCTCTCTCTCTCTCTCTCTCTCTCCATTCTCTGTGTCTCGTGTGTGGCTGCACATAAATTGTCATACGCCAGTCTTAGGGCCCGTCCACAATAAAGCTTATATAGTGCTGATGTTGGACGTTAAACGAACTCAACAACAACAACAACAACAACAACAACAACAACAACAACAAATACAAAAACAATTCTCTCTCTCTCGCTCTCTCTCTCTCTCTTTCTCTCTCTCTATCTATCTATCTCTGCCTCCGTCTCTCTACCCCCCTCATTCTCCTATTCTCCATGTACAACAAAAAAAAACACCCATCTCTATTGCATTCATCACGATGCTTATTGTGGATCATTGAGCGCGAGTACCTTCCCCTTGTTTTGGTCGACCCCAGCGATATCTTAATGCAGAAAGCCTGTTGGGGATACACAAACTCACACAAATAGAAAACTCAATAGCCACAACAACAAAATCACCTCTTTCTTCTTTCCAAAGTCTCACAACATGCAAACACAGAGTCAACATAATAAACACGACTCACAGCGTTCAGAATGCCTTTCATGCACAAAGTTGTTATAAAGATATGTGATTTATGTACACATCGTTCTGCGCTTGCGTGGTGTTTGTTGTCATATGATTCGACCATGTCTGCCTGCACCGGTCAAGGTACAATGCTGGACTGAACTGAACTGCATATTGCAATGGTATACAGGTTAGAAAAGTCAGCAGTAATAGAAAATATCGGCGCTCGATCCGGCTATACAGGCTATATTTCGGACGGGTCCCAGAGACGGTGCGGGGACACATGTACCATGCATTCTGTCTCAGTAGGTCACATTATACTGAAATCTTATGATAGAAACGAGTAGATTAGAAGTGGAAATCAACATAACATGTAATCAAGTGTTATTTAAAAACTAGGTCTGATATACGTAGTATGGGGTAATATTCAATAAGTAAAATACCCTGAAATCGCAAAAATTCATTTCCCACACGAAGGGCAAAGATCGTTGGAACTTCAGATGTATGCCTAGTCTTTCAGTCCACAACTCTACCGACTGAACTATCTATGAAATGTCTTTTTTAATCTTGTATCTGAGTAACTATGAAGATTTTTTATTGAAAGAATTAAGACGGAAACAACACACAAAATGCACACAATTTTCTATCTAAACAAATAAATAAAAATAAGTAAAAAAAAAATATTTTACTGGAATCTTCAAAATTCTCCACTTTTCGAAGACATGCACTAACTTTAAAAACCCAGTTATTTGTTGATCTTTAAGATAATTGTTTCGTTCCCCAGTGTAGAGCTAGGAATCTACATGGCCCTACTGCCTCGTAGCAGTTCAATGTGTGGCGTACATACTAAAGCAATGTAGACTTTAATAACAGCTTGTTGAATCCTGGATTCGCTCAAATGTGGTTAATGCTTTTGATATTTATAGAGGCAAAGTTTAAACAATTATTTCCCTTCATAATTATTGTAACCCTGAAACCTCTAAACTTTTACATGATCTTCTTTGTAGGCTCCACAAGAACAAATCAATAAAATTTGTCTCTTATACTTTTTTTTCTTTTTATAAAAATAAATTATTGATGCAACTCAGTGCGCCTGTCATAAGTTCACGCTGATCTTGTAACCCCATACAATTCCTATTGTACAACTTTCTTGCATTCGTTTTGGCCACCATCCGATACCAATATCCCCGCGCTTTTCTCTTATCCGTAATTCATATTTAAAACCCATCTAAGATAAACTTTAACATTTCTCGTTAGCTCGTCAAGCTAAAAAGCTAAATAATAAGCTAGAAAAGAAAAAAAGAGCGGGTGTTTTAAACTCCCCCCTCCCTAATGACAGACTAATAACTAGCTTAGGGCTTTACCACTCTGAAACGAGGCCCAGACAATGGAAAGACAAATTGGTTCCGTCTAGCCCTCTTCCTCAGAAATGGTACGGACGTTTTCTCCCAGAAGATGGCGCTGCGAAAGAGAGAGAGATAGAGAGAGACAGAGATGAAGAGAGAGAGAGAGAAAGAGAGAAAGAGAGAGAGAAGAGAGAGTGAGTGAGTGAGAGAGACAGAGAAAGAGAGAGAGAGACAGAGAGAGAGAGAGAGAGAGAGAGAGAGAGAGAGAGGGGGGGGGGGGAGACTATCCAGTCCATTAGCTAACCCAATTGTTTTCACTCTGTTTATGAATATTAAATGACTGTGAAAGCCCCGTGCGTCTGTCGGTAACAATTGTTAGTGACATTTACATCCCCTCCTCCCCAACGCGAGACCCCCAGTCTCTCGATACTCGGATCTCTCTTCTTTAATGGTTTAATGGCCTTGGGGAGAAACTGTGGATGTATCGATAAACAAACTAGCGCTGTATGGGAAGACATGGGTACACGTTGAAATAACCACCGTCGTTGGATCCCGTGCCTCAGTCGGTAGAGCGTACGAAATCTAATCGGGATGTCCCGGCTTTGAATCCCGATCAGACCGCTTTTATCACTACTGATTAAGTCGGTGCTGGTATAAAAATGTGGCCGCATGGGACATAAGTTTTAGTATTTTCGCTCTCAGGATGTGATGGAGGCTCTGAACATTGCCAGGCGATAGTCTCGAGACTCGCTATATTGCTGAAGGCGTTACTAACCTTCTGTCTTATGGCCGTTGCGCGCCCCAGTTCTTCGTCTCTCTCGGTCCTTGTGGGAGGCGCGGTAGCCCTGGGGTAGAACATCGGCTTCCGGCGCAAAAGGTCCGAGTTCGAGCCCTGACGATTGCGCTCCCTACTGGTTGGGTCCGTGTCAGTTTAATGTGACCGACTGAGACATGAGTCATGGTATCCCCGCCCTGTCTCGTGTTAAACATACACACACTCTAATTATGTATATATACTTGTAATTATAGCATTAACAATATTAAAGAATATTTAACTAAGTCTTCTTGCTTTCGATTAAATCTATAATAATATTGATATTTTTAGGTTATTTAATTTAAGCGTGGCTACCTACTCTGTCTTATCCCAAGCCAAATGGTTGATATGTTTTCAAAACGA
The DNA here is from genome assembly GCA_003991915.1 of Elysia chlorotica. Taxonomy (NCBI): domain Eukaryota; kingdom Metazoa; phylum Mollusca; class Gastropoda; family Plakobranchidae; genus Elysia; species Elysia chlorotica. Next base: position 123,926 of record RQTK01000556.1, on the reverse strand, counting down.
GACGTGCCCACGAACATAGAATTTTAGAAAATCCACACAATGGGTTCTCTTGAGTGTGGTTCAGGGCTGGAACATCGGCTTCCGGCGCAAAAGGTCCCGAGTTCGAATCCTGGCTGTTGCGTTCCCTACTGGTAGGGTCGGTGTCAGTATAATGTGACCGGTTGAGACAGGAGTCATGGTATCCCCACTCTGTCTCGTGTGTGACAGCACATAAAATTGTCAGACGTCCTTCTTGGGGTCCGTCCATAATATAGCCTATTTAGTACTGCTGTTGGGCGTTAAACCAACCCCAACTCAACCCTTGAGTACAAATAATGAGTGTGACATACCCAGCATCTCTACGCAGTGGTATAAAGATGCAGCGGTAAAACAACATCGATTTTGCCAACAATGCTTACGAAATCGCACTACTTTTGAAGTTTTTTTCCAAAATTTGTATCTTTTGAACCAGTCAAGATAGAATAAAAATTGTTGCACTTTTGCCAACTTCAGCTTTTCGTCTTTCAAATAAAAGTGTCTGTTTTCACCGCTCTCATGACTTCGCGCGACTTAATTCCGTTGGTTTAACTCGCCGCGTCCAATGATGCAAAAGGATATTGGTAGATTGAGTTTATATTATTGAAAAGCACACTCAGTCTGAAGCTTATTTTACACTTATATCATTGTTAAACTCACTAGCCTTGGTCTCGTTTAAAAAAAATGATATTATAAACTTTTGCCACATACGCCAAAAGGACAGAATATAGATACGTGTTGTAACATTGAAGACAAGATATATGAAAATTTAAATAATATTTGTATCTCATTTTTTACATAAAAGTCGCATTTAAGCGTAATTTGTTTGCAGTTGAATGTATTTTGTTTACATTTAAGTGAGTTTGTATGTTGTAGTTAAGTGTGCTTTGAATGCAGTTAACTCTATTTCGTTGGCAATTAAGTGCAGTTTGTCTGTAGTTTAGTCTAGTTTTAGGCCCGAACTGTAGGTACTGACGCTCGTAAGTACTATTATATTTTAACGGGCGGGAAACATTGAATATATAACCTGTCAACATTCAGCACGCCCCATCTCCAGCTGATTTTTATAGTTGTTTAAAAATATTTGTCCTCATTCATGTGAATTCATGAATGAATTCCAATATTTCTAGTGTAAATAATTATGAACAATCCTGTATTGTATAGGAGTAATGAAATTGTCTGCAAGAGTAAACATTTTGCCTTTTTGATTTTTACAATTACTTTAAACGGCTTTGAGTTTCATTTAAGTAAAGCTCCGTATAATAAGTAAATTCATTTATACTTATAATCTTTTTCACTATCATTATTATCATTATTATTATCATAATAATAATAATAATAATAATGATAATGATAATAATAATGATAATAATGATAGTGAAAAAGATTATAAGTATAAATGAATTTACTTATTATACGGAGCTTTACTTAAATGAAACTCAAAGCCGTTTAAAGTAATTGTAAAAATCAAAAAGGCAAAATGTTTACTCTTGCAGACAATTTCATTACTCCTATACAATACAGGATCGTTCATAATTATTTACAATAGAAATATTGGAATTCATTCATGAATTCACATGAATGAGGACAAATATTTTTAAACAACTATAAAAATCAGCTGGAGATGGGGCGTGCTGAATGTTGACAGGTTATATATTCAATGTTTCCCGCCCGTTAAAATATAATAGTACTTACGAGCGTCAGTACCTACAGTTCGGGCCTAAAACTAGACTAAACTACAGACAAACTGCACTTAATTGCCAACGAAATAGAGTTAACTGCATTCAAAATTATTATTATTATTATTATTATTATTATTATTATTATTATTATTATTATTATTATCATTATCATTATCAATATTATTATGCGGGTTGTGGTAAACAAACTAAAGACCTTAAATATGAACCAACCCCGTTCATGTCGTGCATCCAGGTGAATGCTAAAGGTAAAACCAGTTACCTAACGGGCTGAGACAGGGTAAGTAGCACAGGGCGAGCTGCTTACTCCCCAGCCCCAACCAGCCTCTTAAGTCTTAAAGAGAAAATCAATGCAATCCCAAGGGAAATGGAAAATAAGGATGCGAAAGCACTTTCTTACAGAATGTTGTGTATTTTTTTACGATAATGATGTTAAGAAGTGCATGAACATAGAAAACATGAATCGGCACTGTGAGGGAGATTAGACTCCGTCGATTCAGATTGAAATCATAGGAAAAAATAGAGGTGGTGCAGAGAAAGAGAAAGATAGAGATAGATAGATAGATAGATAGATAGATAGATAGATAGATAGATAGATAGATAGATAGATAGATAGATAGATAGATAGATAGATAGATAGATAGATAGATAGATAGATAGATAGATAGATAGATAGATAGAAGAAAGAAAAGAGATGAAATAGAAATCAAAGAAAGAAAGAAATAAAAAAAAATAAAGCAATAGAAGAAAAGAGAGAGAAATAGAGTATGAGAGAGAAATAGAGAATGATAGAGAGACATTGAAAGAGTGAAAGAGAGAAGTTGAGGGAGAGAGCAGAGTAAGAGGGGAAGAGAGACATATAAAGTGATTTGTTTCTTTTGTAACCTCTCAAGGTAAAAACCCAAAAATACAAAGAATTCCCGTGCAGTATAATTTTTACCGTTTAAATCCTTATTCATTTTGAAACTAATCTGACTTACCTTGGGAATTATACCTCAAGGTAACCGAACATTTTCTGGACATGTCATTTAAAACTATGCTGTTTCTTCGTATCTGACTTTTTTCTATAATTATATATGAACATTAAATTAGTGTTCAGTATACTAGGGCACTCCTTTAAAAATAGATCTATCTTTTTAATGCCGACAGAATATTTCGTTGCCATTATACGCGCCGGACTTTTTCTTGGAAATTACACTTAGTTACCTAGAAACCTACCAATATATTATTGTCTTTCTATCTGCTGATCTATTTTCTATTCTTATTGACACCAGCTCTTTATTTTCACATTAAATACTCAATTTTAAGACCTTCCGATTACCGTACTATCTAGCTTTCTATCTGCTGATCTATTTTCTATTCTTATCAACACCAGATCTTTATTTTGACATTAAATACTCAGTTTTCTAAGACCTGTCGATTATCTTGCTTTTCTACCTTACTATCTATCGATCTATTTGGTTGTTTGTTTGTTTTTTCTTGTTTTGACAATAAATAATAAATTACCTACGTACCGGTTTTTTTTTTGCAAACCGAACTATTCTCTTTCTTATTGACAATAATTCCTTTTTTTATAATAACTACCAAGTCACCTATCTACCAATTGCCTAATCTACGTAGCCTTCTGTTTACGGTCTATCTTGTCCTATTGGTACGATCTATTTTCAACGCCCAACGACCAGTCTCTTGTCTTATTGAACACCTTTCCCAATTAACAAAAAGAAAACGAAACAAAACAAAAACACGAAAAATAGAACGAACTCCGGCAATCACGAACAATCATCAAAAGCAATGTTCGTGTTTGCAGAGAAATTATTCTCGGACCAAGCTTCGCTTTAAATAACACTAATTTGTTTGTAGAGAGATTATTCCCGGAATTCGCTTCCTTTAAAATAACACTATTATGTTGTAGTTTGTAGGAGTTTTACGACGTGAAGACGTTGACGGTTTTGTCGTGGCCTTTGCCCTTTTCCCTATTTGTGCAAAATAATGGCTTTGCGATGCACACGATCACGCTCAACAGAAAGAGGATATTACCTCCCTCTCTCTCTCTCTATCTCTCTCTCTCTCTCTCTCTCTCTCTCTCTCTCTCTCTATCTTAAGAGAATTAAAGAGAGTGATTAAGAGAAAGGGAGAGGGGTCGAGAGGAGGAAATAAAGACAAAGAGAGGGAGACATACACACAGACAGACAGATAGATCTTTAATGAAAGAGAGCATGAAATGTTCCTCATATTTCGCTCTCTATCATCATAGATACAACTCTGTAAAGGCCAACCGTCTTAAGCTAATACAACTCCTGGGTACCCGGTACTTAACCTATTAAAGCATGATGCAAGCTTTATCAGTAAATGTAAAATGGCAATTACGAACCTTTGACATTTGAACTCCACCCCATTAGACAAAGATGGAATCGAAGCACGTGACATGATCTTTGATGTTTGTGAATCTACCTTTGGCTGCGATATACATTGTCATGTATGTTTAATCTGCTTCGTGCAGGGCAAAGTTCAATTGTTTATCCCCAGTCATACATAGTATGACAAAACACTACTGCATGCTGGATCTCGGCTTTGTAGGTGAATTGCATGAGCGTTTACCACTGAACCACCTGATGCGACAATACGAAACCATTCTATGCAAAGAGACTGTTGGCTGACACATTGATGATTTTCTCGGTCTGACTTTCATTAGGGATTTTTTGTTTGTTAGTTGATCATCAAGATCCAATAGTCCTGTGCGAAATTCTGGCTGCCATAGATGTTACCGCAAAGGACCTCTGCAATGTCGAGGGAGAGGAGGGGGCGCAGTGTGTAGAGCAGTAAATCGGTGTTTTTATATTCAGAGATGTCTGGTTCGATTCCTCAATGAGATGATTTCCTCACTGGCTGGGGGGAGGGGGGGGGGG
>RQTK01000556.1:104697-119293 GCA_003991915.1 Elysia chlorotica | reverse complement strand
GGGGTAATGTATGCGTTTCTCTTGGTATTGTGAAATTCTTAGATTCTGCTTTTTTTTGCTTCAAAAGTCTCGTTTCTCTGCCAGACACTGTCTTCGTTTACCTAAACTGATACTATTACTAGTGATAGTGTGTATGAAGTACTTCGACATTTTGATGTTTTTTCGCTGCTATTGACATTGATTCAGTTTTCTATAAATTATTAGCATTGTTTCTCCATCCAATTGCATGTTGCCATGTCCACACAATTTTGTTTTTCTGTCCAATGACGCCAGTTGCTGCTCAGGACTTATGACTCGTATGCATGGGAGTTTTCCAAGTGCCGAGGGTCATTGCTGAGTTGAATTTCTTGATGAACATGTTTTTGTCTGGGTCACTGCCATTTTAATGAGAAAAGAAATTATAACAATTATGATAATAAAAATATTAATTATCATCATTATTATTGTTATTATTATCATTGTTGCTGTTGTTGTTGTTCTTGTTGTTGTTGTTGTTCTTGTTGTTGTTGTTGTTGCTATTAGTAATTCCTGGGGTTAAAAAAATTCCAAATCCCAATTTTGTAGTACAAACCGTAAACAAGCGAAAAAAACATAACTATTATAAAACAAAAACAAAACATAAAACTCTCTCTAACAAACAAAACAAAACAAAACAAAACAGGAAAAATGAAAATACAACACGACACAAGTTTTTACAAATAAACACAGACACAACAGTTTAACTTTCCAAAAGAAACAAAGTTGCTGTAACCATAATGTTCATTTTATAATAAAACGATTTGTCAATGTGCAGTTTTTCTTTGATATGCGCGCGCTGCAATGATTGAGATGATAATTTAACCTACTGAAATAAGGAATAATATTAATGCACCTACCGTTTAGCATGGTTATCCTGGTGAATGTAGAGAAATGCCATATTATATTTAGAGAGAGAGAGACAGGCAGACAGAGAGAGACAGACTCACAGACACACACTAACAGAAAGATTGGGAGAGGGTGAAGAGGGGGAGAGTTGGAAAAAGAGACATACAGACAGACAGGCAGAGAAGTAGACAAAGATTTAAAGAGAATGATTAAGAGAAAGGGAGAGGGGTCGAGAGGAGGAAAACCAGTGTGCCTAACCACTCTGCCATCGGCTTTAATACATACTTGACTGATATAATAATTATGTGGTTGTCCTTTTATTTTATCAGTAGTGTTATTGCCATCGCCCTCGCCTTCATCATTGTCCTCCTAATCATTATCACCATTACCACCATCATTATAAAAGCTACAGTAGAAAGAAAACTAATAAAATTACAAACCTCTTTAACCCTTTATTAATATAAACAGGTAAAATCAAAGACTGTAAAAAGTGGGAAAAGTAGTCCACACCATGTCGTCATCTTTGCCTACCCACTCGTGCGACTGTCAATTTCTTTGCTGTCACATGACAAGGCGAACGGCCGAACGGGGCGCGTCCAATAAAACCAGCAGTTCTAGCCAAAGTCTCAGCACTTGATGGCGCCCGGTCTTTTCTCAGCGGGGATTTCTCGCTTCGGCTCTTCAATTATTAAGCGTGAACACCGGGAGACATTCTGTCCTGGAAATTATTGTCGCTGTCACCATGGACGTCCAGATGTTTACCCCATAGCCCAGTGAGCAGCCTCCCTTGGCCTACAGCTTCATTTGTCTCCTTTATACGCTTCAAACACGTCTGATAGAGAAATAGGCTACCTAATATTAAATATCATTGCGTCTGAATCTTTATCCATACGCATGTATATGTGCTCCTGTCTGCTTCGTTTTGCATTTCAATTTTTTTCTGTTTCCCTTCCTCCCATTTTCCACTGTTATTTCTTTAACTCAGTCTTCTTCTGTACATCTCTCTTCTTCCCTCTTTCTTACTCTCTCTCATTCTCTTTCTTTCTTTTCTGGTCTCTGTCTCTCTTATCTATCGCATCCCCTCTTCTTCTCACGCTCTCCTCTGTCTTTTTTTTTTTAGCCTTCTCTCTATCATTCTCTATTAATCTCTCTCGATCTCTCTTTCTTTCTTTCTTTCTTTCTTTCTTTGTGTTCCTCTATTTTTTTCTGTCTATCTGCATGCCTGTCTTTCTGTCTGTCACGTAAGTTATTCCTTTTCTGTGTCTGTTTCTGTGTTCCTCAAAATTGTTCACTCCTCAATGGGGCTACCTCCATACTACCTCTCCACTACCTCCCTACTATCTCCCTACTACCTCCCTACTACCTCCATACTGGTTTGAACGGTATCATTCCAATGCAATATGTTGAGACATGACTTAAGGCATTCGCTCCCTGTTTCTGTGAATTGCGTTTCATGTATAATTTCTAGACATTAATATCGTGCTCCTAACGCAATATGTTCATGTTCACGGCTATGGACGATTTGAACCAACGAATCACCATCTCTGTTGTAGAACGCCCTATCTCATATAAAATACTAAAGATTTAGAGTGTTTTAGTTCTGAGATTGGACAATACACAACGGAGGTGGCGAAATCAAATCTAAGTTTTGTGAACAATTCCCGTGAAATAAGCATCCATAAACATAATGTTATGTCAGCACCTTTTTAAGATCTCTAATATTGGTAAAATAGTCAATTACGGCCCTTTTGAGGCAACCCTTCCCCCGAATACTTCCAAAGATTGCTATAATGTCTCTGGGGATTGCCGAACCATACGCTAATATAGTGATATAGATTTACAAAGAAGATGCCAGAAACGTAAACGGGCTTTAGATTATAAGTAGGTTCACAGGGGATGTCATAGATATTGTGTGACCAGAGCTCCCTATACACCATCTGTCTTATCTAATCAATCTACAATTTGCGAGTAGGGGGCTCCACAACACAGTTGCCCTGTTCATCTGAGAATCTGCTGATTCACTGTGTGTGAGTCTCCCAAGACCTTCCCGGATTTTCCCTACACGCTGTGTCCAACTTTCCTACATATTGCAAGTGTGCCAGTTTGCCTCTCCCCCCCCCCTTTTCCTCAAGCTGTTTTTCGCCTGCACCCTATCCCCAATTCCCCGACGCATTGCAAACGTGGTCCCCTTACTTAGTACAATTACTCTGTAGGAGTATCCTAGGTACATTAGGAGATATTCCAGTTTACCCTTCACCCAGTGCCCAACCCTACACATTGCAAGTGTGCCCCCCCCCCTTTTTTCCCCTACCCCTTGTGTCCAACTCCCCTATATTTTTAAAATGTGGGTGTCCCTGTACATGTTTCTCTGTGCTGTTTGGTTCGCTTTCCCCTACACATGCACTAAACTCCCCTACGTATTGCGAGTGTTGGACCACCATTACAGGTAGCTTTGTACGATTTCGCGGATTCCCCCTACACTCTGTACCCAAGCTCCCTATGCATGGCTCAGTTCGAGTCTCCCAGGACCCGCGTCCGCTACAAAGCCACTCGGCGGAAATTAGATCTTGTGTGAGCAATGATTGGGTTCGCTTACCTCCCTCTGATCCTTTCAGTCCCTAGAGTACTCGCGCATTATGATTATTTTTATCCTTATCTTTTCTTTTCATAATTCTGAAAAAAACGCATAAGGCTTGCAGAAGTCCTTTGGGCTGGCTTTAATAAAAGATATAATGAGTTAATAGGAATGCCTCTGCCCCCATAAAAATAATAATAATTAAAAAAGCTTCCATGGAAAAAGTATCCCGCCGCGGATTAATATTCTAAAACAATACAAAACAAACTTCAAAGCCGTGCGAGATATTAATGGAACCGTTTGATCAATAGCAAAAATCACAACGATGGTAGACACAGACACACACACCCACGTACACACTGTTCACATCACAAATTGAATATTGATTAAGCCTCTTCATGTGTGTGCTGCACCGAAAGTCAATGCGCCAAATTGTCCAGGTCCTGGCGTGGCTGACAGGGGAACCCACTCGGGCCTTAGTCTAGCCTCACGTGATCCACACGTGACACAAGCCATTGACTCAACCACACTGCCCACTGTTTGTCTAATTAAGGTGTTTTTTGTTATGACCCTTAGGCTATTTATACAACATATACAAAGAACATAATATTTTCACAAAATAGCCTCTATAATATTATTATGAAGGAAGGGCTAAATTATAGATCGAGCAACTATGAGATAAAGATATAATCTCTGATGAGTTTAACATTCCCTTGGTTTCACCAACACCTATACGGCGACGTGGGCAGTAGTCTTGTCCAAGTTGAGTTTCGAATATTGAACCGTTTGATCGTCAGAAGACAAAACTAACGGATTAAGCTACTAACACCCTCGTTTCAGAGATCTGTGAGTCAATCCCCGTTTTTACGTGGGGTTTAAGCAAGATACGAATCTGCTGATTGGGTTGGTGTCGGTATAATGTCACCAGCTGATACAGGAGTCCAAGTCTCTCCGTCCTGTCTCGTGTGTGACAGCATATAAAACTTGCCGAACGTTAGTCATTGGGTCCGTGCGAAAAAAGCCTCTATGGTGTTGACGTTTAACATTAAGCAACTGATTTTACTCAACTGATTCTTAGATAGCTGAACATCAGTCTAGACTCGTCGTGCGTTTTAACTACAGGACCATCCAAAATGCATAATTATGAAGATGGATTAACAATCTGAATTTTTAGATGAAAGGGCGAACTGGCGCAAGTGGCACAGTAGTTTTCCCCCAATTGACCAATATAGTGCTGATGTTGGACGTCAAACTACCTCAACAATAACAACAACAACAACAACAACAACAGGTTTTTCCCCAATTGGGAGGTAGCAGTCCGAAATCCACGATTGGAAAGAAATCTATTGATCCGGTTTCTTCGCCCACTTGTTAGGTCGGTGTCAGTATAATTTGACCAACTAAGACAGTGGTCATGGTATATTCACACTGTATCCTCTGTGAAAGCACGCAAAATTATCGGACTTTAGGCTTGGGATCCGTCCACAAAAATTCTTTCTGCTGAAGTTGGAGATTACGAAACTATCTTTTTCACTAACTGAACTTCTAGGCAATTTATTATTAAATGTTTTGTTTTATTTTCCCTGTTGCCTTACTTTTCCGCCCATGACAAAAATTTCAATTGACTCAACTTTATTTTCAGAAGTATAACAAAAGTTGTACGTTTCCTATGATGATACTGTTCCTACGCTGTAACTAAAACAACCTCTCCAGAATGTTGTCACCTGCCTCTACCGTAATAGTGGGATTGTTGATTTTTTCACCGTCACTCGTCAGCAAATATAAACCTTTATCTCGTGAATGGATCATAAGACAAAATAAGTATATCTTCTAATGCTACGTGCTGTTACTTCGAAACTGTATGAACCAGTTCAGTAGTGGAATAAATCTGTGTCATTTAAACTACAAGTTTGACAGTCGGTATTACCTAAAATACTAGTGAAAATAAGACCTTAGATGCTTTCTTTCTTGATTGTACAGGAATAACCTAAATAATAATTACTGTTCTTACAACTTTCACAGATGGTCTAAACAAAAATATACATGAAGTATGAAAAATAAAACTCTTTTGTCCGTGCAAGACTGTCAATCTATGAATATCTATAAATGTTATAAATACCATTGAAGGGGATATTCTCGCCACACTGCTCTTTTACGAATGTTTTTATAAAGCCTACCATGATTATAACACATAGAGGGCGTTAGCTCATCAAACAAGCAGTGCTCATTAGCAGTAAATACAGGCCTTACAATGGCGGTTACCATCGCAAAACGAAACGATAGGTAAGAGAAACAACAGAGGCGTCCAATCATAGCTCTATCCTAGACTTACGACGCAAGAGGTCCGTGGTTCGAGCCCTGGCGATGTCGCCCCCCACTGGTTGGGTCGTTGTCAGTCTAATGTGACCAGTTGAGACAAGAGTTATGGCATTCCCTTAGGGGAGTGATTATGTCAATAGTTATTGCGTGTGATCGCAAAGCCTGCAATGTGCTGTAATAGATCTGTAAGTGGCGTGAGGGTGTGGTCAAATTAGCTCAAAGATAGAGCGCATGGCTTCTTGTAAGAAGGCAACAGGCTCGAATCTCGATCAAGCTGCTTAGTTCACTACATCAGTACATGCTTGATCTCTATGGACTGGGAGTGAAGTCCCGAGGTAAAATGCACAAACATTACGTAGTTTACGTCTCGTCGTAAGCCTTTTTATTCTTGTGTTGTTAAGACGAGACGAGGGTTAAGTTCAGTTGGTTCAACGTCAAACATCAGCACTATAAAGGTTTTATTGTGGACGTACCCCAAGACTAACGCCTGGGAATTTTGTGTGCTGCCACACACGCGACATGACTCTTGTCCCAGCTGGTCACAATAGACTGACACCGACCCAACCAGTAGGGGGCGACAGCGCCAGGGCTCGAACTACGGACCTCGTACGTCGGAAGAACATGTCGGTGTTCTACCCCAGGGCTACCGTGCCTCCACGACAAGACGTAAACTATGTCTTGTTTGTGCGTTCCACCCCTCAACTCTGTGTAGCATCACGTAAGCATTTTTAGAGTTTAGTTAATGTAGAGCTGCTCTGCCACAAAGAAAGCACTCACCACAATCAGCGTTAATTACTAAATATCAGTGTGAAATCCGTGCTCCTGGTCATGAAACTCACAGGCTGAACCACGGCTAACCTGCAGTGTTAATTACACCAGAGGTCCTTCGGTTCAAGATGTTTCGTCTTTGTATGGGAGAACCGCTATGTTTGTCTGTCTATCTCTGTTTCTGTATCTGTCTCGTTGTGTCTGTCTCTCCCTGTCTGTCTCTGTATCTCTTTCTATTTCTCTCACTCTCTCTCTCTCACGCTGTCTGTCTCTCTGTCTTCCTCTGTCTCTCTTTCTTCCTCTGTCTCTCTGTCTCTATGTCTCTCTCTGTCTCTCTCTGTCTCTCTCCACTCTTTTCCTTTCTCTATCCCTCTCTTCATGTTTATAGCCCTCTTTCTCTGTCTCTGAATCTGTCTGTCTGTCCCTCTGTCGCTCACTCACTCACGATCTCTCCGCTTGGTTTAAAGTTATTGAAGTTCCAAAGCTCTTCCAAAGAAGGAAGCTATATAGCAACGGGGTGCAAGGCTGATTAAATGTAGCATCTTCGACATGCTACTAAGCAGAAACAGAGCGGGGATACCAGTACTTCTGTATAAACCGCTCATTTCAATGACACCAATCCATCCAACAGGGAGCAAGGCTACCCGAGCAAGGGCCAATGTTTGTGTGTTTATTTGTTTGTTTGGTGCTTAGCGTCCAAAGGCAGCAATGTAAAGGACATATTATTGTCAAAGTATCTTAAATGTATCGTCTGATCTGTCACATCGAGACAGTGCAGGAATACCACAACTCCTGTCTTAGCCGGTCGCATTATACTGACACCGATCCAACCAGAAAGGGAAGAAATTGGACAAACAAGTTCTGTACTGATTGTTGGTTTCTAACAGGGACTTTGGTTTGGAGACCAATGATCTACCAATTGCGCCAGTTCACCCTCTGCTCAATGACGGAACTGAGAACCCCTCGTATTCTACCGTACTGTCTATGTATCCCTTGCAACGCTCTCCACTCGGTGTCTCAGCAAACTGGGGCCACAACAAAGATACAGAAGCCATTCTTAAACATTCCTACAGCAATCAATGAAGAAGATTTATGCTTTGATTGTAAGAGTTGTTTTTATTCATGTTCTTGACAAGGGTCATGTAATAGATTACAGACCACTGGTGATCACCACTGTACAATTTGCCAGCGACTATGCAGATCACGTGCTTATCTGTTGGCTCATATCAGAGTTTGCTCAGCATCACCTTATCAAACAGAGAGAGAGAGAGAAAGAGAGAGAGAGAGAAAGAGAGGGAGAAAGAGAGAGAGAGAGAGAGAGAGAGAGAGAGAGAGGGAGAGAGAGAGAGTCATCTTCGATATCGACGGACTGCCATTATTTCTTAGATATACATTTTATTTTAGTATGCAAACTGAAGCAATTCGCCAAGTAAAAAGTGTTAAAATAATAAAAACACGTAAAGGCAATGTGACATAAGATTTAAGATTATATAACAGGGTAATAACTCTCTGAAACAGCAGGTGGTCAAAAGAAGTACGAACCTCTTTCCCGGACTCAAACCTGAACTGCTCAGGTGGGCGTGTAAAAGTGCGTATTTCGTGATTGTAATGTACAGATATATGACAGAAAATTAGAGTGAAAGGACTATACAGCCTAATGGACGAAATCGTGCAGGGAAAAAGATTATCCATGCAAAGCTTAAGAGACGAAACATATAAACAATTTTTGAACATTTTTTGTTGGGAATGCCAGATCAGCCTCCACTCTCACTTAGGAGACGAAAAATCGCAACATATATTTTAGAGGGGCCAATTTCTGCCGGTTGCAAAAATTCAGCACCTCATTGGATTTACTAAACGCACTCTGTTACGTTAATTTGTTGACAAAACACACATATTATTCGAACACGTTCATCTTTAGAAGAGTAAAAATTATGTGACCGACTGCGACTGGAATCCATGTCCTCCTGCATTGTCTCGTGTGTGGTAGCACATAAAATTGCCAGACGTTAGTCTGAGGACCCATCTACATTATATCCTATTTAGTTATGACGCTGGACGTTAAGCAACCAACTCAACTCACTCAACTCACCCTTAGAATAATTGAAACGGAAACTGCTTTCAAAGCCAATGCAGTATTCTTGTGATATTCTTCCTAATACTTCTATGCTCCCGTAACAACAAAAATGTTCTGGTTTCCTCCAATCAGCAACGCTCTATCTTAGAGCGGCCTTACGAAAACAGTGCACATTGCGAAAACGAGGACGATAGGTGCGGGAATCTTCACCGGCTGCCAATCACATTTCGATCCCAGACTTACGAAGCCAATGAACGACCAGAAAACCCCAATCCTAAAGAGATTACTAATGTCATCTGTAATCACCGGGTGGATCGTAAAGTCTGTAAAAAAGAAAACAACAAAACTTGGTGCACAAAGAACGACGGTGGGACGTACAGACTTTCATCATATTCGGTTGCGTGTGCTGAAATTGGTTCGGGTAATCTAAAATCGATTGAGATGGAATAACTTCACAGACTTTGCAGACTTGATCTGATTAGGATCAGCTCTGCTATTTCAGGTCTCTTGGGTCCGATATTCCGGTTTCTTCTCTTGTGAGACGGTTTTTTTTTCGGATCCGGACTTCTGAGTCTTTCTTTTGCATACAGACTTTTGAGTCATTCTTTTAGATCCGGGCTTTTGAGTCATTCATCCAGATCCAGTCTTCTGAATCATACTTTCGGATCCGAACTTCTGGCTGTTCCTTTCAGGTGTGGACTTCCTAGTCGTTCCTGTAGGTCACAGGTTTTCATTCCGACTCGCTCAAATTACGGACTTCCGAGCCTGACTCACCGTCTCAGATCCTGAATTACTCACTCCCTCATATCCGGATTTCTGACTTCTCTCTTCGGAGTCGCAACAACTTCCTGGCTGCAGCCTGCATGATTTTTGTCCACGGTTCAGAGTTTCGAACCAGGAACAGAAACAGGCTTTGGAAAAAATTGTTGGTAGATCATGAACTCGCATATTAAAATCACAATCATTTGATTAAAGTATCCTTCCCCTCCCCCAAGAAACCGCCCATCAAACAAATGAAAAGAAACAAAACCCATGCATTTGTATGTACAAACCCCCCCCCCCCCCAAATCAACGCGCATAGTAAAAATGAAGACAATAGACAAGGAAATATATACCGGCGTCCAATTGCAGCTATATACATCCTGGATTACGGAGCCAATGAGCAATCAGAAAAATTCATGCATAACGGGTGTGATAATACCATCTTTTCAGTGATGTATAATCATGATTATCATGAAGTCTGTAATGATACGAGGGCAAAACTTTTAATCGGAAGTTTGCGGTTTGTACCCTCGATCAAGTCACCCTGTTCTTAACTAGGTGGGTATTCGCCAGTACGTTGACCGACCAAGTTCGTCTTCCTGTAATTAATTTATGCCTCTGTCCTATTTCTTCAGGTCCAATCCTTGTTGTTGCCTATGTATCCTAATTAAGGACGTCCTCAGCTCTGCCTTCGATCTTTTCCTGTATGTCATCTTTCTTTAATTATCCCGCATTTGCTTCTGCAGGCGTGTACAAATGGATATTCAAAATAGAAAATAAAACAGTCGCTTACTTGAACTAGATCACAACTGGATAACAAATTAAAAGAAAATCAAACGTATTCAAAATTGACAAAGGCCTTGTCTTTACGGGGGCTTACCTCACTACATAAAATGAAACAAGAAATAGGAAAGCAAACAGACGAAATGCATAGTGCAACCAAAGCTTGGCTTTCATCTTTGCACACGAATATATTCACAGACATACATTTTTAATGCCAATCGAAATGGGATGGGAATCGTGGGTCATCTGTAACTGAACCAATAAAACCGCTCAAAAAACTATTTAAAATTAATTTAAACAGAATGACGAATTGGTGATATTGCTCTCTCTCTCCTCTCTCTCTCTCTCTCTCTCTCTCTCTCTCTCTCTCTCTCTCTCTCTCTCTCTCTCTCTCTCTCTCTCTCTCTCTCTCTCTCTCTCTCTTCTATCTATCTATCTATCTATCTATCTATCTATCTATCTATCTATCTATCTATCTATCTATC
Organism: Elysia chlorotica; assembly: GCA_003991915.1. Classification (NCBI taxonomy): domain Eukaryota; kingdom Metazoa; phylum Mollusca; class Gastropoda; family Plakobranchidae; genus Elysia; species Elysia chlorotica. The sequence continues at coordinate 108,660 of RQTK01000556.1, read as the reverse complement.
TATCTATCTATCTATCTATCTATCTATCTATCTATCTATCTATCTATCTATCTATCTATCTATCTATCTATCTATCTATCTATCTATCTATCTATCTATCTATCTATCTATCTATCTATGCTTGTCTCTCTATCTCTCCCTCTGAAATCATTGTTTCTACAGCAACCTTTAAGCTCAACTCTCAACAGTAAAACAGTAATAACAATTCAAGACCAATTCGGCCCGAATTGTGTGTCCTTTTGATGCCGCTGACTTTATTTGATTGGAGCGTGGATCGGGTCAGCGAATCGCCAACAAATAATCCGGTTCATCAGCGGAACATGAAGGTGGCTGCCGTAATCACATTAGTTTGGCCGGGACTCGGGAATACAATTAACACAGGACCTGGATATTGGGGGAATAGATAAGAGGGCGATCTACACAGGACGGAAGACTGGAATACATAAACATAGCTGGAATAGATAAACACACACTGAAAAGAGAGTAGAAGGGTACGTGGGGTGCTGAATATTTGGAAAATAGATATGAGGAAAAACAAGACGGGAAATGAAAATTGGAAAACATAAAGACAGATGTGATAGTATGTAAGGTATAGTAAATATTGTGGAAAGGTGGATACGCACAAAAAAGATATTCAATAACTAAAATCTTAAGATAAGAACAAGGGGGACAGTTAGGCTGAACAGCATGCACATGGAAACAATAATTAAAGAAGACATACACAGAGGTAGGGAGGGAGTGAAAAAAAACTCTTCTCTAATTCTCTGTCGTTGGAGCACGATTGTGAATTGCCAGAAAGACTTTTCATAAACTGATTTCATTATTTCAATATTGAGTATAACCACAATTTGACCTGATAGTTTTTTTTTTCTTTGCACGTCCAGGTTTTCTCTTTTTACTCCTAAAAAAAGAGCAAATAGTTTATCTTCATCACATACGAAAACAATGTAAGATCGAAATGTATTTTTACCAGGGGATTGATTTAAATGCAAAAGAAATTCCGTAAATGATAACTTGATTCCGTTGATCGGAGAAATTAACGCTCTCTCTTAGAGTTGATGGTCCCTATAAGATTGTAAAATAGAGAGACAAGAAGGAAATTGTTTTGTTTTAAATACTATTTTCATGGATATTTTGGTGTATTATAGAGTGTAAGCATTTCGATTTTGCTCTATATTCACTTTTTATGAAGTTTAAGCTATCAATTTGTAAGGATTTGATTCAAATACCATTTTTAGTCAAAATCATAGAATAATAGAGACAAACGATCACTGTCCTTCACTGTCCTACAACAAAACTTGATGAAGGATATGATACAGACGAGGCTGTTGGGGACAGGCTTACATCTTGAATTGATAGGCTTTATGTGCAGGTGTAGCCATAGAGGTGTAGCCGTAAAATAGAGATGTTAAAAACCGCTGTGTTTGTTGGGTTTGTTCACGATACCTATCATATCGATCAGCATTGTGGGAGTTTCTAAGAGAATCATCACATGCTTACATAATTCACTGTGTTGTGCTAAAGGTAACCCCCCTCTACTAAAAACGCATTAGACATGTACCATATAGGGCCTACGTCCCTTCTTTGCACACCCTGGATGGAGCCCACTCATCGATCCCTGACAATGTCGCATAATGTCCAGCTAATGACTGTCACACGGTCAGCCTGATAAGTCATTTGTCTCATTTGTCTCATTCCCGGCGGTCGGCGCTGCCAGGTCTGTCACCTTGTGACCCAGTGGTGACCAGTGGTCAGCTAGAAGAATGTCCAGCACGTCACGGGTAGCATTGATCTGACCAAGTGACTGGACATCAGTGGACCTCAGTCTCCTTGTGTGGATTTTTGGGTTGGTTTAACGTCCAACAGCAGCACTATATAGGCTATATTGTGGACGGGCCCAATGATGGACGTCTGACAATTTTATGTGCTGCCACACACGAGACAGGGCGGGGATATCATGACTCCTATCTCAGCCGGTCACATATACTGACACCGACCCTTGTGTGGAGCGACTTGACAGTAGAGGTCTTGCAATTACTGGACACCTAGAGAAAACGGAGACGTTATGTAAGGGAATCTGCACCGGCATCCAATCAAAGCTCTATCCTTATGTAGCCAATGAGCGATCAGAAAAAAACGGTACCTAATGGGCGTGGTTATGTCACCCATAATCATCTTGTGGGTTGCAAAGCGGAGAGAAATGCAAGGTGTATGTCTGAAAGCTACGATATAGTACCTAAATATTTAAACAGTGCCATCGGCTAGATGAATAACTACTAATATCTTTTGTTTTATTTTACAGATTTGAGAAAAACGCCTTTCCGAAGTGAAAGAAGACGCAAGTCTACCTAGGATCATACCTACCATCTCTGTTTTTTCGTGGTCTGAGCACTCAATGGAAACAATCTGATTCTTTTGCTGGAGTGTCTTGAACCAGGAACAATAAATTACGAACATGAAACAAAAGACTTCGTAAAGAAACAAAGAGGAAGGCGCAAATTTCCCATTACTAACCAACCTGTGGGAAAGTAGATTGAAAGATCCTAATATTTAAGAACTCCGTATACTTCCACATGAGATAACTCTGAAGGATTGAAGATATCACAAAGATCTAGGTCTACACACAAGACAAAACAAATCAAAATAACCAAGTTATTTTCTACTGGAGCATTGCATTTCTAGCGATACTAGTTGAAATCTTCTGCGACGCCGAGATCTTTTGGAGTGATAGATTCGTGTCGGTATCTAGATCTAGATCTAGAGATCTATTTTAGGGAGTTTCCTATTTGTTGCGCTACCCTGTGACCCTGAAGATGCCGTTCGGTTCCTTCGAGGGGGAAGAGGAAGGGTGAGGAGAGAGAGAGGGTAGAGGGATGGGGAAGGAGGGTGGTTAGAGGAAAGGTGAAAGTGGATGGATAGAGAGAGAGAAAGAAAGAGAGAGAGAGAGAGAGAGAGAGAGAGAGAGACAGAGAGACAGAGACAGACAGAGACAGACAGAGACAGAGACAGAGAGTGAGAGAAAGAAAGTGAGACAGATGTACCAAACGGGCGAGTGGAGAACGAGACGAAATTTATGAAGATGGAAAGAATTAAAGATAAATAAATTGATAGATTAAAAAAGGAAGGTAAAATATTAACAGGTAAGATAAGCTTTTAGCATCCCATAGGGAAGTATTGTGTCTTTTGTCTTGGCCGTACATATACATTTGAATTACTTTGACAATATAAATAAATGTGTGAGAGAAACAAAAAATAAATAAATATTTTAATACACATGTAACACTGCGGTAGTTGTACACTCTCAAACATGCATAGATATTATTAAGAAAACCATACCATAATGCGCACCTACGAGCATAAACGAGACAACATGACTATTGTCTTGCCTTGTCGCTCTTCTAACTCATTGGTGGTATAGTAAGTTTAAGTTACCGTCAGATCCAAAAATCAGCCTTTTTCAAAAAACGGCTAAAATGAAACTAACCCAAAAATCTCTGAATAAAAACTTTTAAATTACACCAGTAGTAAACAGATATAAAGTGTAGATAAATAGCTTGACAGACGTATGCTCGCCGTCACAACTTCTGTGTAAAATGTTTAAGAGATAAATGGCATGGAGAAGGTGCCCATCATGCCCATATCCATTGTGACCAGCCTTCGTCATTAGATTAAACAGAGAAGAAACGTAGTCTAGTTCCTTGTTACTGGGAGTAAAATACCCTTGCAAGCCTCTCTCACATGCTCTATGTCTGTGTGCATCTCAATCTCTCTATCTCTCGCTCTCTATGTATCCTTGTCTCTCTGTCTCTTTCTATTGCTCTGTCTCTCTGTCTCTGTCTCTGTCTCTTTCTCTCTCTCTTTCTCTCTCTCTATCTATCTATCTATCTATCTATCTATCTATCTATCTATCTATCTCTATCTATCTATCTATCTATCTATCTATCTATCTATCTATCTATCTAT
>RQTK01000556.1:88669-104630 GCA_003991915.1 Elysia chlorotica | reverse complement strand
TCTCTCTCTCTCTCTCTCTCTCTCTCTCTCTCTCTCTCTCTCTCTCTCTCTCTCTCTCTCTCTCTCTCTCTCTCTCTTTCTCTGGGTCAGTAAAATATACATCAAACTTCAGCTGGCATTCTTATTTCTTTCCTGGTATTTCCTGAGAGAGAGACTACTTCCTGGATTTCACCGTAACATTTAACATACAATGAGGTATAATGTAGATCCTCTGTTATCTCGAAAAAAGCTATACACGATTTTGTAAACCAACCTAATAATATGATCAAAATACCGTCGACATGACTAATCGAAATAGTTATGTTTCATCATAGAGATTGAATAAACCTCAGTCACGAAGGCGCTTGGTTACCAAACACTGTGTGATGCCGCCCTGTAGTCTGCCTGCACTGGTGACCCGCATCAGGAACGTTACATTACCGCAAGAAAACAATGTGCGGGAATTACCTCTGGCTTACGGCATCGACAAGTTCCTTCATTGACACCTCTAGGCTACATCACTGCACTGCTGGATCTCTAATTTTACCTGAGTCAGAACTGATCAGATAGGAACGCTAGACTTAACTTTATGTTAATGCGGTCTTCTCTATAGGGGAAGGGAGAGGATAGAGGGAGGGAGGGAATAGAGGGAGGGAGGGAGAGAATAGAGGGAAGGAGAGGATAGAGGGAGGGAGGGAATAACTCTAATATACCTGAGTCAGAACTTATCAGACAGAAACGCTAGGCTTAACTTTATGTTAATGCGGTCTTTCTCTATAGGGGGAGGGAGAGGATAGAGGGAGGGAGGGAATAACTCTAATTTACCTGAGTCAGAACTTATCAGACAGCAACGCTAGACTTGACTTTATGTTAATGCGTTGTTCTCTATAGCGGGAGGGGGAGGATAGAGGGAGGGAGGGAATAGAGGGAGGGAGAGAATAGAGGGGGGAGAGAATAGAGGGAGGGAGAGAATAGAGGGAGGGAGGGAGAGAATAGAGGGAAGGAGGGAGAGAATAGAGTGAGGGATTTAATAGAGTTATGGAGAGCATAGAGGGAGGGAGAGAATACTCTCCCTATCTCCGGGTTTAACGTGTCCTAGGTTCCCCTGGGGGATCCTAAACGTCGTGTTAATGCGGTCATCGCTACACCGATGTTTTAATACTATCGCTGCCTGGATCTTAAGATTACACTTCATTTAATCTCCGCTCAAAGGGTGAATTGGGACGTGCCATCGTAGCTTGGTAGCAACTTTTTGAAATGTTATAAGTACATTTTAAATTGCTAAGATTGAAATGATCTAAATTTCTAGATCAAGATAAAAATAAGTGTTTAAATTCTGATAGTTCTCAGAAAATTCGTGTAGGATAGTGCGTTTGCACCTAGCTAGGAAGCTGCGAAAATGGAGAAATTGTCAAAGATAGAGCAGATAGAAAGAGAGAGAGAGAGAGAGAGAGACAAAGAGAGTGTATATGTGAGTGAGTGAGTGAGTGAGCGAGGGAAAGAGAAAATAGAGCCAAGGGCGTTATTCTTTGCTAAGTAGAGAAAAAGAGAGTGTTTGATATGAAAAAAGCGAGCGATATGCGGTGAGGAATAGGGGGAAAATTAAATAATGGTTTGTAAAAAAATCATCAGAAGAAACAAAGATAGAAAGATAGAGAGAGAGAGAGAGATTGAGAGATATAAAAGAAAATAGAGAGAGAGACAGAGACAGAAAAGAAAGAGTGAGTGACTGAATGAAACATCAGGAGGGTGAGTGAGTGAATTAATGAAATACATGTATCAGGAGGGTGAGTGAGTGAATGAATGAAATACATGTATCAGGAGGGTGAGTGAGTGAATGAATGAAATACATGTATCAGGAGGGTGAGTGAGTGAATGAATGAAATACATGTATCAGGAGGGTGAGTGAGTGAATGAATGAAATACATGTATCAGGAGGGTGAGTGAGTGAGTGAATGAAATACATGTATCAGGAGAGTGAGTACTGCGAGAGATGCGAAGTGAGTTTGTTTTTACGGCACGTCAGCACAGTACAGTAACGGCTCTATTGTGAGAGATGGGAAACAGAACTGAATTTATAATGGAAGGTCCACACAAGCATGACATGTTTAAATGTGATTACGTCCCTTTGTGCGGCGCGTATTGAGACCAAGCCATGACTAATTGATTTCTAGTGCGATTCAAAACAGGTCGCTTCTCTCCGGCCCTGGTTGGGTTTAGTCTGGTGGCCTGCACAGATAGATAAGCGGAGAGAGAGAGGGGGGGGGAGAGAGAGATACAGAGATAGTAAGGGATGGGAAAAGGGAGTGAGAGAGAGGGAGAGAAGAGAGCGAGAGAGAGGGAGGGAAGAGAGTGAGAGAGAAGGTGAGAGAGGAGATGAGAAGGAAAGAGATAGAGAGTGAGGAGAGTGCAAGAGATAAAGAGTAGAGATTTGGGAAGGAAAAGGGAGAGTAGGAGAGAGTGAGAAAGAGTGACAGAGAGAGAAAAAGGAGAGTAAGAGAGAGTGAGAAAGAGTGACAGAGAGAGAAAAAGGAGAGTAAGAGAGAGAGAGAAAGGGGGAGACAGAGAGAGAAAAGTTAAAAATTACACAAAGGAAAGGGAGTTAGAGAGGAAGAAAGAAGGGGGGGGAAGAGAGAGATACAGAGATAGTAAGGGATGGGAAAAGGGAGTGAGAGAGAGGGAGAGAAGAGAGCGAGAGAGAAGGAGGGAAGATAGTGAGAGAGAAGGAGATAGAGAGAGGAGATAAGAAGAAAAGAGACAGAGAGTGAGGAGAGCGCGAGAGATAAAGAGATAGTAATGGATGGGAAAAGGAGAGTAGTAGAGAGTGAGAAAGAGGGAGACAGGGAGATAAATGAGAGTAAGAGAGAGTGAGAAAGAGGAAGACAGAGAGAGAAATGAGAGTAAGAGAGAGTGAGAAAGAGGGAGACATAGAGGGAAACGCTAGAAGAGACTAAAGGAGAGGGAGATAGAGATGAAGAAAGAGAGGGAGAGAGGGAGCATAGAGATGGAGAGAAAGAGGGAGAGATGTCTACGTTGTGACTGTTGTTGTTGATGATGATGGTGGTAGTGGTGGTGGTGGTGGTGGTGGTGGTGGTGCTATTGCTTCATATTACGATGGCTTATATTTCTTTTCATGAAAGTGGAGCATTTATAACTTCTCCATTATCAACGTTTTGCTAAACCAACACAATCGTTTCTAATTTTGTAGCCTTTTCCTGATAATCGATTCACTAAGTATTCCATAACCTTAATATTATATGGTTCTATTACACATAAAAAAGATAAATCGAAATTTTTCTCATGCTGCACTTCGTACCAGCGTTCATCAAAACATTATTACGTTCATTTTTTTAACTACAGAATAAAAAAGCGACATTAAAATTTATCTAATTCATTTGAGTATGGGAATCTTTCCTGACAATGCATTCGGTATGATCATGTATATTAAAAAGTTAACCCAATGCACGGGCGATGATTTATTGATGTTGACATAATGAAGAACCCGACCGGTGTGGCTCTGTGTCGAGAGAGTTAAAAGCATGGGCAATTTCATGGACAGAAGGCCGACATCGATACAAAAATATCGCCAGGATCAAGTTGCAGATTTGACAGCCAAGCAGAAAGAAAAAAAAGTTAAACAATCGTGACATTCAGATTAAAATCCATTATGTCTCATTATGTTTTTTTTCTTTTTCTTTTTTGTTGTATTATGTCTGTATCTTTCTTTGTATTGTGTCTCTCCGTCTCTATTTCTCTCTCTAGACTATCTCTCTCATTCTCTGTTATTTCTTTCTGTCTCTCTCTTTCTTTCTCTCTCTATCTATCTTTACCTTTTCTCCCCGCTTTTCTCTTGCTCTCTCTCTCTCTCTCTCTCTCTCTCTCTCTCTTTCTCTCTCTCTCTCTCTCTCTCTCTCTCTTTATTTCCCTATCTCTCTCTCTCTCTCTCTCTCCATCTCTCTCTCTCTCTCTCTCTCTCTCTCTCTCTCTCTCTCTCTCTCTCTCTCTCTCTCTCTGTTCACTCCATCTATCTATCTATCTATCTATCTATCTATCTATCTATCTATCTATCTATCTATCTATCTATCTATCTATCTATCTATCTATCTATCTATCTGTCTAACTATTTATTACTTTCTTTCGACCAATTTTCTTCGCTTCTTATGTATCTCACCCTTTCTATCTATTTTTATCTCTTTCTTTGCATCCCTCTGTCTGCTTGTCTTTGTGGCACCATCTACTATTAACTGAACAGCCTGAGCAGCATATCTCAATAAACTACGCGTATTAGATCCTATATTATGATACTAGAGATCAGTTTGAACCACAGATCTGTGTTTTGAGCACATTAATACAACTTGAAAAATGAACAGAAAGCGGGTGAGAGGCATACACAGAGAAAAAATCTGGAACTGGCTGGGAAGATGGCTCGTAATGGCAAAGGAATCACTCTTATAGTGAAACGACAGGACAGAGATTATATGTTTAGGAACATGGTCACCAACACCAACCGGAATGGCACACCAAGATGGTGGTTACGAGGGGTGTTCACTATGTTCTTAGTATGACAATGAAGGAATAAACCCAGAGACTTAAAATTTGGCACACTTACATTTATTTCTCTACATAGTCACCCTGCATAGTTACACATTTCTGCCACCTGTCCTTGACCTTCAAAAGTCCTTGAGAGTAAAACGTGTCATTTTGCGCTTGAAACCACTCTTCCACAGCAGAAATCGCATCTTCAATGTCTTCAAAACGGCGCCCTTTTATGGATTTCTTAAGGTTTGGGAACAGACAGAAGTCTGATGGAGCTAAATCCGGTGAATATGGTGGATGGGGAAGAATTTCATAGCCACACTGATCAGCTGTCTCAACGGCTTGTCGTGCTCGATGAGCAGGAGCGTTATCATGCAAAAGCAGGACTCCGTTTCGAAGCTTTCCCCGTCTTCTTCTTACTAATTCAGATCTCAGTCTTTTTAGCAACCCTGAATAATACTCTCCAGTGATTGTTTTCCCCTTTTCCATGTAGTCAGTCATTATGATGCCCTCACAGTCCCAGAAACAAGACAGCATGACCTTGCCACTTGATTGTGTGACCTTTGCTTTCTTTGGTGGGGGCGATGAGGGTCTTTTCCATTGCATAGACGCGTTTTTCGGCTCTGGATCGAATTGATAGATCCAAGTCTCATCCATGGTTACAATTTTCTGAAAGAACAAGTCGTCATTTGCTTCTAACCGAAGAAGATGTTTGCAACAATCAGCCCTCTCTTTCTTCTGATCAGCGGTCAATAACCTTGGTACCCATCGAGCTGAGACCTTGTTCAGATTGAGGTGATCATGAAGAATCTTTTCAACTGAACCTACGCTGATCCTGGTTTCACTTGCTAACTGTTTGACTGTTATTCGCCTGTCCTGCTTTACTAGTCCCTCCACAGTGGACACGTTTTTCTCAGTCACAACAGATGTTGGCCGGCCTTCGCGAGGTTCATCCATCACTGACAAAAAGCCAGATTTGAACTTTCTCACCCAATGAGTCACCGTACTGTAGTTAGGGCACTTTTCAGCATAAACTTCTACCATCTGTTGATGAATTTCCGTGGGGGTTTGTCCTTTTAAGTGAAGGAATTTGATGACAGAGCGATATTCAACGGCCTCCATGGCAGACAATTTGTAAACAACAAATGACAACTTCCTAGTGGTTGTTTTACTTGATGCGCTAAAAGGTGCAGAAAAAAAATTCCGATTTTCCCCAAATTTTGCATGCCGTGTTCAACATAGATGATCTAGCTACCCACAAAATTTCTTTAAAACAGACTTACAGACATACAGACATACAGACGCACAGAGTGACAGAATGACAGAGACAGACAGTGGTGGTGGATGTAGGGCAAAAACGCGCTACTAATGCAGGTCATAGGATCTTTCACCAAAATTACATAAATGCCATGTCCGAAGCCAGCAATGCTAACGCTTTAACCATCAAGTTAACCATGTTGTAAGATCTATCTAGCCCACCATGCAGTGTAAGTGGTAACATAACGGAAGACCACACCGCCAGGTCTCAGCACACCGTGTCCATTCCGGGGATTCCCAGAGCACCAGGCCGACCACTAGTCCGGTACCAGCACATGAATTATGGATGCTATGGTCGCTTCACTGCTCAGGGTGTAGGATGCGCGGCCGGTTTATCCACGGGCCGGGTTCTCCCCTTTATGTCAGGATAGACACATAGGTCTTTGGAGCTAATGATGAATGCATTAGGGACCGCCATAGCTCAGTTGATTATTGATTTGCGCTGCCGAACTAAAAATTCGAGCTTGAGTTTCGAGATTCGAGGTTGGTATACCGTTAACATAAAAAATTCCTCGAAAAACGAAAGAGAGAGAGAGAGAAAGATAGAAGGGGAGAGACAGACAGAGACAGCCAGACAGACAGAGACAGAATGACAGAGACAGACAGTGGTGGTGGATGTAGGGCAAAAACGCGCTACTTATGCAGGGAGACTGATCATACTGGTCATAGGATCTTTCACCGAAATTACATAAAGGCCATGTCCGAAGCCAGCAATGCTAACGCTATAACCATGTTGTAAGATCTATCTGGCTCACCCTGCAGTGGTAAGATAACGGAAGATCACACCGCCAGGTCTCAGCACACCGTGTCCATTCCGGGGATTCCCAGAGCACCAGGGCGACCACTAGTCCGGCAGCAGCACATGAATTATGGATGCTATGGTCGCTTCACTGCGCAGGGTGTAGGATGCGCGGCCGGTTTATCCACGGGTCGGGTTCTCCCCTTTATGCCAGGGTAGACACATAGGTCTTGGGAGCTAATGATGAATGCATTAGGGACCTCCATAGCGCAGTTGATTATTGATTTGCGCTGCCGAACTAAAGATTCGAGCTTTGAGTTTCGAGAAAGTAAACCGTTCAAGTAAAGAGTTCCTCGAAAAACCCAGAGGACGTAATGTCAGTGAAATATCACTATGAGAAAGTATCTTATTAGTGTTTGCTGCGCTTTAGACAGGTATTTAGTATTAAAATTTTATCTTTTGCAGTGGAAGAAGCAGTAAAGCAAGGCTTAACAATAAAAGACCATGATAACTGTGGTCCACTTAAGAACTGTTTAAAAGTATAAGACTTTGTGAGGATCTCGCCCTGTACTGCAGAGTATTCTTTATCCTCTTCCTGGTTTCTCCGGTGACTTTTTGATCGATTTGGGCAATCCGCCATACCAGCTCTCTCTTGGGAGATATACAGTGTCTGTTTAACTACTCTGCCCATCTATCTGCAGCCCCACCCCACATGTAGATGTATATCCATTGCAACCACTATGGAAGTAGTTCTCAAAAGTGTATCTTAGCTCTCAATTCCCGGAAAGTGATATGAAATATCAATAATTTTGTGTTCTCTTACGGTTTGGGTTTAGAAGAGAAGGGAGAAGGGAGAAATGATGGGCCGGTGGGTTGGAGTAGAGGGAGGGGGAAAGGTGGGGCGGGTGGGGTTGGGGGGGGGGGGGGGGGGGGGGGGTAGATTGTATAAACGGTACCACCACTTGCAGCCAAAAATTATGAGCAGCCAATACCCATCGGTCCCCTGAGGCGGATTGAGGTCCAAATTGGCTTTATACGGCGCGAAACGCTGGAGAGTTCCAACCAAGGAAGATCACTCGGACGCAACAAAGGGCAGACAATGCAAGCTACGCAGCCAATCAACAGAAAGAGAAAGGGGAATAAAAAGAATGACAATAAAGAAGACTAGAAATCGATCATATTAACCAGGGGCCAGCAAATTCCATTAGAGCGGCATAATTCTTTGTTTGTTCGGGGCCTGTCCCATCCCTGACTGTATAATGTAGCCGTGGTGTCCCTACCAGGCCGGTCCGCGAACACGCCTTTCTGACAGGCCCCGACTACACGCCGATACAATGTGGACATTTCTGATACAAGTATTCCCACAACAGGCTCTCAGCCGCCGCACATTAAGGTATGTCTCCACATTGCAGGCCTGGCAATCAAGACACATGAGAATGAATAACGTAATCATGCCTTTTGAAGAAGGATAATTTCTTATCTAGATCAAAGTTGATACCAGTCAATGTTGAACCTCTTTTAAAGAAAAGGCGATCGTTCATTTGGTCATTCATTGTTAAAATAACACTGTTAAACTAATACTCGTTGTCGAGAAATTGCAGTTCATATAGTCTCCGTGTCCGCCAAAGGCACTGATATCGCAATGACTTTAATGAGTTATTTACCGCCGGCCCCATTGTTATTAAATTTGTACACACTAAGATTATCAGCCGATAGTACGGCAATCCGCTGCCTTGATATCTTTGATTCCTGTTATTAAAATGCTTTTTTTTTGTTTTATAAAGTTGTACTTTTTATTAAGCAAACATGCTTTCTCGTACCCAAAAAAGCTGTAGCATGTTTCCTTTCTGTAAAAAAAATGATCTGACCCTTTCTAGCAAATAAAACTTCTCAGTCTATGCAAGCCACTCTGAAAAAAATCCATAGGTTCAAATCGTAATACTAGCAATATGAAGACGTAGAAATTATATAGATGTTACATGATTGATGCTTGCAAATATGGCTGATTGCAGACAATGAAGAGAACATTAACCTTCTGTGATCGTAATTTGTATCCAAATTATACATAAATTGTTTGCTAAAAGATCTTCTCTCTTTATTATCAATAACATTTTATTTTTCATTTTTTAAACGACGTCATTGTTTGAGAAGAAATATTTATAATAGACTTAATACGCGGAACTTATTTGGATTGAAAATATAAATTATTGTAACGACATCTTATAAAATAGCATTATTAGACGGACCAGTATTATCTTGTATTTGAGTGCCAAAATTGGAAGGGGGTAATCTATGCCAGATGGTTAAGAAGCTTTTCAGCGTCAATATTACCAAATTGTATAGTGTCTGTATTCAGCATCCACATCCAGTCCACATCTTTCTTGTCATTCTGGATATAAAGATTTGTTGACATTCATGGTTTGAAGAACATTTTTGAAAGTGTAGCGACTTACAATTTTAGTAGGAAATTCTTCAAGCGAGTAAAAAACAACAACAACAACAACAACAAAATCATAGAACAGTCTCCCTGCATTTGTGAGGCGTTTTCAAAACTTACCGCGTTTTTGCTCTACATGCACCATCACTGTCTGTCTCTGCCAATCTGTCATTCTGCTTGTCTGTATGTCTGTCTATCTGTCTATCTGTGTGTCTGTGTGTCTGCCTGTCTGTCTGTCTGTCTGTCTGTCTGTCTGTCTGTCTGTACCAGTCCACATCTTTCTTGTCATTCTGGATATAAAGATTTGTTGACATTCATGGTTTGAAGAACATTTTTTGAAAGTGTAGCGAATTAAAATTGTAGTAGGAAATTCTTCAATCGAGTAAAAAACAACAACAACAACAAAATCAGAGAACAATGTCCCTGCATTAGTGAGGCGTTTTCAAAACTTACCGCGTTTTTGCTCTACATGCACCATCACTGTCTGTCTCTGCCAATCTGTCATTCTGCTTGTCTGTATGTCTGTTTCTGTCTGTCTGTCTGTCTGTCTGTCTGTCTGTCTGTCTGTGTGTCTACCTGTCTGTCTGTCTGTCTTTCTGTGTGTCTACCTGTCTGTCTGTCTGTCTGTCATTTCTATCTGTCTGTCTGTCAGTCTGTTTGTCTCTCTATCTCTTTGTCTGTTTTTATCTCTGTGTCTCTGTCTCTCTGTCTCTGTCTGTCTCTCTCTGTCTGTCTGTCTGTCTCTCTCTGTCTCTGTCTGTCTGTCTCTCTCTCTCTCTCTCTCTCTCTCTCTCTCTCTCTCTCTCTATCTATCTATCTATCTATCTATCTATCTATCTCTCCCTCTTCCCCCCTCCCCTCCCAAACAAACAAAATCCATCTCTCCAGCTATGTTTTCCGCTATTACTTTATTCGTTACGATCAATTAAAAAAGCAGCAGGTCGTTGCCCTACTGGCTGAATTATTGAAGAGTGAGCTCTCTGGAATCGCCACCTCTGCTCACCATGGAGTCCTCTCGACCTGGCCGCTCATGGCCCTGCAGGCGCAGAAACAGGAGCTCACCCCAGGATGAAGCAAAGGGGGGCGCGGTGGCCCAGGGGTAGAATATCGGCTTCCGACGCAAAAGGTCCCGAGTTCGAATCCTGGCTGTTGCGTTCTCTACTGGTTGGGTCGGTTTTAGTATAATGTGACCGCCTGAGACAGGAGTCATGGTATCCCCGCCCTGTCTCGTGTGTGGCAGCACATAAAATTGTCAGACGTCCGTCTTGGGGCCTGTCCACAATATAGCCTACATAGTGCTGCTGTTGGACGTTAAACCAACCCAACAACCCAGCAACAGCCTGAGACAGGTGTCTGTTGATCGCTGGAAAGTATCTGTACATACCCATGACTCCTGTCTCAGCCCAGGATGAAGCTCAAGCGTTGATTGGTCCATACTTAGCCTCAATCTTCTCGTTGCTATTACAGCGTATGCCATCAGTGCTCTATCTGTATTATGTGTAAAGACCATTCCTGTTCATTTATCGACGACATTGGACTGAGTTGAGAGTAGAGTTGGTTTAAAATCCAACATCAGCACTATATTGACTATATTACGACATTGGACTGTTCAAAACAATGTGACCCCATCTGTCTCCTTTCTAAAATTCTGTTAGTCTTTATTCCTAGCAATAGGGCAGAGGGGCATTTAGATTCATTTGCCCCAATGCCGCGATTTTATTTTCAATTTCTCTCCACAGCTGTACTAACTGACAAATATAGAAGAAATGATAACTAAAATCAACTTATTTCCAGTGTATGCAATTGTTATTACTTTTTATTCACATCTTGTGGAGAAGTGTAGATGTAGTGTAAATATTATTTAATGTTTTTCAGTGCAAAATACGGAGTCTGGTTTCCTTAGTGCAATCTATAGCCAACACCTAATTCTTTACATTGAAATTAAATTGGAATTTCCTTTCCCGGAGTAAACCAGCGTATTATGTTTCACATCCTTTAATCAAAGTTGCTCTATATTAATAATCTTGAAAATGAGTTCTCTGCAGTTTTCGACAATATTTCTAATCATTTTTCGAGGAATTGCATTTTAAATTAGATTAAATTCTAGCTTCTCTTTGAGGTATTATTGATATTTATAATTCGTTAGCCTACCGTGTAACATAGAACTGTGACATATACAATGTTGCATTCTGCAAATAGTTGGATGAGGAGAAATGTTCCTTTATGAGTAATATGTTTGTTATTAAATAGTGCACATTGTATTGAGCCCAGACCTCAACATTTTTCCAGAATTTACTTTTCATGAGCTTCATACTATTAAATTCAGCAAGTGGTACTTTCGATAAAAAAGTAATGCTCCACCAACTTTTTAAAGAAGGTTTTTGGTATTATAGTCCAACTTTATTTCCTTGCTGCCAACAGTCTTTCAGCCCATTGTAAATAGAATGCAGTTTTCATTTCTTTTTTGTTAATCACTTGCAGCCCTCCCTTATTGTATGGGATGTACATGACTTTACGTCTGCTTTTAATAATTTATAAACGTATAATATTTTATGAATCCGTTGTTGTTTTTTTCATATGATTGGAAAGAAAATTTGGCTTAAATATCACCGTGTATACCAATACTTTGTAAGATATGAATAAACACGCTAAACCAAAAACATACTTATATAAATCTCTTAAAAGGAACGTTGCATTGGTCAAATATAAAAATATAAAAGATTTAATTGTTTTAACTACACCGTACCACATCAATTATGGTGAATACGTAGATGGCCTTAGATGGTAACCTCCTTCATTCCTTTTATCTTAAGACGGGTCGCAAGCTTAACCACAGCGTTGTAGCACAGCGTTGTACTTACGGCACCGACAGTGTTTCTCTCCTAAGGTCAATACCCCCCTACTTTCTTCATCGAGTGCTTACCCCAAGATGGCATTGTGTAATAGTCACTGTTAACCCATGATGGTTTGGGTGCTGAAATATTGGATTTAATATTTCACCAAAGGTCGCACAGACTGCATGATGATGGTATATTGGCCCGTCACTTCTGTTGCACTTACAACACTGGAAAAGCAGGATCACTTCAGAAAACGTTTTTCTAACATTCTTTGAATGCTCCCGAGACTAATTTAATTGCGTTGTGGATCATTACCCTTTATGTTTAACCTGAGGGTATTTCTGTAGACGTTGGAAATCAAAATTATGGCATAATTTGATTACTGTTGTCGTAGGTAAGCGTTCAGGGTCGTTTGGAGCTGTGAAAATAGAAATAAAACAATCATGAGACATAGTTTTGTTACAGTTATAGTAATATTTTCCTAGATATCTGGTAAAGATAAATCATACCTTTTCTTTTTCGTCTCATAAGCAGCTTTGAGGTGGTCACTGATTATAATGCTTCACTTATGATTTTCTAAAACCATCCCGTTTTTCGGTTTAAAACGCCGCCGGGGACCACACTTAATTTTTATCTCGTTAGTGTGCGAACATACCAACTCCTTCATCCTTCCCAGCCAGTCACAGACAATATGCAACTATCTATTTTTAGTGGCTTTTCATTTCCCGACGCCCATTGGATGTCGGCCGACGGATAACAGCTTCCGATGCCGGACAGACAACCTGTGCATTGCGACACTGAGGCAAAATTTGATCTGTGTTGGTCTGTGTAGGGCGCCCGCCATTTTTTCCGGCTCTCGATTCAAAACTTTAAACACATATTTCTCTAGAATGCCTCTATAAGTATAGATCCAAGTAGTACATTAAGTCTCAGATTGTAATAACAGAAGGTCACAATAAAAACAATTTATGAAATGAAAAAGGCTTAGTTATTGAAATATGTTAAAATTTAGCAATGCGCGTAACCATTGGGCATATCTCGGCCCAGATAGCTGGTTAAGACAGACTCTAGCTTCGCGCGAACTATGAATGCCATTCTAAAAAAATCCGTCAAAAACAAAACAAAATACAGAAGAAAATCCGGTCCAAGAACCAACATGACCGTCGATCTGTGACGACCTCTGACCTTGAAAGAAAAACACAGTTAACAATAACCCCTGACCTCTGACCCCTCCAAGGTCAACTTCCGCACGAGTACCAACGAAGCGTGACCGGACTCCGATGATAATGCTGCGTGTAAAGCTTTTCGCCATGGAGGAGAAGGAGCTGAGGGAGGAGGGGGGAGAGAGAGAGAGAGAGAGAGAAAGGGAGGAGAGGGAGGAGAACAAGAGAGAGAGAGAGAGAGAGAGATGTTGGACGTTAAACCAACCCAACAACCAGAATGAAGCTCAATCGCGGATTGGTCCTTACTTAGCCTAAATCTATTGGTCGCTATTACGACTAATGCCTTCAGTGCTCTTATCTATATTACGTGTAAAGGTCAAATCTCTTCTTTTACCGATAACATGGGACTGTTCAAAACAATGTTACCCCATTGTGTAATGCTCTGGCTCCTTTCTAAAATACTGTTAGTCTTCAGTATTTTACCAATGAGCTAGCACAAAATATAACTGAGGTGGCGAAGATGTGGCACAATAAAAAAAAAAGATATAAGCTTAATAGGAACTTGTATTTGCTATTTCATTAAAGACGCATTTAATGGTCTTAACCTTGGAACATACTTTGTTGTTGTTGTTTTTTGGTTGAGAGTTTTGTTCATGCGTATGTGTTTTTGCCGTTATAGGCCATTTATGAAGCTCCTCATGACAACTATTCTGTTTTGTATTCATTTAATTTATCCACAGTAATCGGGTCTACTGCTTAACAATATACTTATATTTGTAAAATACATTGTTTTATATATTACTAACGAATAAATAAGGAAACTAAATAAAACACTTTATTTATATATGAAAAAAGAACTAGATAATTAGTCAATACAAATTTGATTTATGATTTGATCAATATTCATAACTTTAAGTGTCCTCTTGTTCATTGACGTGATTTCAAACATTTGCCCCAATGCCGCGATTTTATTTTCAATTTCTCTCCACAGCTGTACTAACTGACAAATATAGAAGAAATGATAACTAAAATCAACTTATTTCCAGTGTATGCAATTGTTATTACTTTTTATTCACATCTTGTGGAGAAGTGTAGATGTAGGATAAATATGATTTAGTGTTTTTCAGTGCAAAATACGGAGTCTTGTTTCCTTAGTGCAATCTATAGCCAACACCTAATTCTTTACATTGAAATTAAATTGGAATTTCCTTTCCCGAGTAAACCAGCGTATTATGTTTCACATTCTTTAATCAAAGTTGCTCTATATTAATGTTCTTGAAAATAAGTTCTCTGCAGTTTTCGACATTATTTCTAATCATTTTTCGAGGAATTGCATTTTAAATTAGATTAAATTCTAGCTTCTCTTTGAGGTAGTATTGATATTTATAATTCGTTAGTCTAGCGTGTACGCATAGAACTGTGACATACAAATGTTGCATTCTGCAAATAGCTGGATGAGGAGAAATGTTCCTTTACAAGTAATATGTTTGTTATTAAATAGTGCTCATTGTATTGAGTCCAGACCTCAACATTTTTCCAGAATTTACTTTTCATGAGCTTCATACTATTAAATTCAGCAAGTGGTACTTTCGATAAAAAAGTAATGCTCCACCAACTTTTTAAAGAAGGTTTTTGGTATTATAGTCCAACTTTATTTCCTTGCTGCCAACAGTCTTTCAGCCCATTGTAAATAGAATGCAGTTTTCATTTCTTTTTTGTTAATCACTTGCAGCCCTCCCTTATTGTATGGGATGTACATGACTTTACGTCTGCTTTTAATAATTTATAAACGTATAATATTTTATGAATCCGTTGTTGTTTTTTTCATATGATTGGAAAGAAAATTTGGCTTAAATATCACCGTGTATACCAATACTTTGTAAGATATGAATAAACACGCTAAACCAAAAACATACTTATATAAATCTCTTAAAAGGAACGTTGCATTGGTCAAATATAAAAATATAAAAGATTTAATTGTTTTAACTACACCGTACCACATCAATTATGGTGAATACGTAGATGGCCTTAGATGGTAACCTCCTTCATTCCTTTTATCTTAAGACGGGTCGCAAGCTTAACCACAGCGTTGTAGCACAGCGTTGTACTTACGGCACCGACAGTGTTTCTCTCCTAAGGTCAATACCCCCCTACTTTCTTCATCGAGTGCTTACCCCAAGATGGCATTGTGTAATAGTCACTGTTAACCCATGATGGTTTGGGTGCTGAAATATTGGATTTAATATTTCACCAAAGGTCGCACAGACTGCATGATGATGGTATATTGGCCCGTCACTTCTGTTGCACTTACAACACTGGAAAAGCAGGATCACTTCAGAAAACGTTTTTCTAACATTCTTTGAATGCTCCCGAGACTAATTTAATTGCGTTGTGGATCATTACCCTTTATGTTTAACCTGAGGGTATTTCTGTAGACGTTGGAAATCAAAATTATGGCATAATTTGATTACTGTTGTCGTAGTTAGGCGTTCAAGGTCGTTTGGAGCTGTGAAAATAGAAATAAAACAATCATGAGACATAGTTTTGGTACAGTTATAGTAATATTTTCCTAGATATCTGGTAAAGATAAATCATACCTTTTCTTTTTCGTCTCATAAGCAGCTTTGAGGTGGTCACTGATTATAATGCTTCACTTATGATTTTCTAAAACCATCCCGTTTTTCGGTTTAAAACGCCGCCGGGGACCACACTTAATTTTTATCTCGTTAGTGTGCGAACATACCAACCCCTTCATCGTTCCCAACCAGTCACAGACAATATGCAACTATCTTTTTTTAGTAACTTTTCATTTCTCGGCGTCCATTGGATGTTGGCCGGCGGATAACAGCTTCCGGTGAAAGGTATTGCGACACTGAGGTAAAATTTGGTCTGTGTTGGTCTGTGTCGAGCGCCTGCCATTTTTTTCTGGGGGGGGGGGGGGGGGGGGCGCACC
>RQTK01000556.1:84576-87822 GCA_003991915.1 Elysia chlorotica | reverse complement strand
AGACAGACAGACAGACAGACAGACAGATAGAAGAGAGAGATAGAGAGATTCCGAAAAAAAATATAGATACAGAGACAGAGAGAGAGAACAATGATACATCAAACTATAGGAGGAGAATAAGTGAAATGGGAAGTGTTTTAGAGAATTTATGACTACCGTGTTCAATCTTTACATTGTTTTTCGATTCCCAGAGGACTTTGATGCCGACGAAAAACTTCTACAATAATAGCTTAAGTGCCTTGTTTTCCGCCGTTTCCTTAAAGGGCAATGGAGAAGAAAAACACCAAAGCAATTCGACAAGTAATCACCTGTTTGAAAGTCACTTCAGACACATCGAAAAGTTTAAAATCGAATTAATGTAATGAAATTACAGAGGGCTGAAGATGAAAGAAAATTACTGAAAACAGCGTAGTGGAAAGATTTATCGAGGAGATAATGTTCTAAATGGGGATGGAAGATAAAGATTGTAAAAGTGTGTCAAACTTGTATAAGTAGTAATTTTTTCTTTAAATGGGGCAGAGGTTGTTTTTTTTTAGAAATCGCAGAGTTTGTCAGCACACTAGCGGCAGAAGTAAAATGAAATACATTAAAAAAGCGACTAAAAGGGAAAATTTGTTAAGATATACATCCTTTTGTGTAGGTGACGATGGAAGTCAGATTTTTTTTTTAATCAAATCGAGTTTTTTTGTGTTTTTTTTAGGTGAGAAAGCTTCAATATCACCTAAAAATGCACTAAACTTTCATAAAAGAGATACGTGCCTAAAAAGTCAGAAGGCGAAAAGTAAACAAAAACAAAAGGCACACGAATCCTCTGTTTACGCTTCGTGTACGGGAGAATATTTTAAGCGCGTAAATGTGTGCGGAAATGCATTAACCTGAAGAAGGGAACCAACACACTCATTCAAACATTACTCTAGTGTCATTGAAACATCGGCTGGGGTGACGTGGTGCAATGTGTGATGAATTCTTAGGTTTTTCGAGTTTGCCTCTCCGACCACTTTCACCAGTTAAAGTGAGAGGATTACATATTGTTCTTTTCGTTTGAACCAAAATCACCGTTGTAGTTTTTATTTTAATAAAGATAGTAAGAGTAAAACAACAATGAAACCACCACCAGCAGCAGTTACAAGGAGAATGACAATACCAACAAGCACAACAACAGCAACAACAACAACAACAACTTGCAGAAATCTGTTTGGCCATTCCTATAACAATTCGATAAGCGTCGATTGCCGGTTAGACCTATGATTTATGGGAAAGAAACCAAACAAACAAGACTTTACATAATGTAAAGTAGCAGCGCAATATAACAAGTGCATAAATATCAGATATAACAAAATATGGGTGAAGGAAAGTATGGTAAAAAGAGAGTCGGGGCAATTCTCGGCAATTGAATAAATATACGCTCGGCACAATAATACAGTGCATTGCCCCAACATTATTAATTATTTCATCGAGAGGCCAGCATCAGCGCAACCAGCGGGTCAAAGAAAAGAGTCAACATCCGTGAAATCCGGCACTGTAAGGGAGGCTCATTTGGCATGCAGTCTCGAATAAACCTGGCCAAAGGAAGCCATATTAACAAGACCGTAATGGTTCCGTTAAACCTGAAGGTATTTCAAAAACCTGGCATACCAATATTTTTTTATCTTCAATTTTTAATGGTAATGCTTACATTTATGATAGGAAAGATAGGAAAGTCATAAATATAGACAATTATTTGCTTTCACTTTACAAAAATGTATTATGTAGCGTTGTGAGTTTAATAGAAAGTCTTGGAAATAATTTCAAAGTTGTAGCACCATCAGAGTGACTTTTATAACTTACTATCAGAACAGTTACATAAATTATTTCTGCAGTAGTTTTAACAACTAGCGAACGTAGTGTGTAAAGAAAAATCTATTAACATCCAATGGTGACTCGTGGAAACTGGGTTAGTGATTATGTAAGTGGGTTGGGATAAAGGTAGTATGCGGTAGGGTGGAATATTTATTATGAGAGGCAAAGGGTTTTCAAACTCTGTAGCGCTTTTCTTTTGTTTTCCGTAATCAATTAATAATGCAAATGATTATTCTTGTCGTTATTACTCCGTTTGCTTTTGTAGTCGACTTCATTATTGCGTTAGCTGGATTGGGACGGTTTGAATTTTCTTCACAGAGAGAGAAAGATTCATAGAAAGGGGCAGAACTAAATAAAAAACAGAACGAAAAAGAATAGAGTGAATTTCGTCGTGTCTTGCGGAGAAAGCAAAATTACCGTCCCTTATCTCTCTACAGATAAATGTATATGCTTTGGCAAAGTATGATATCATCATGTCTAAAATACCAACTAAAATACCGTAAACGCTCAAGACTGAGCCATTCAGGAAGATGGTATGCCCTATATAATCAGCCAAAGTCCTACATTACTTAAACCAGTTAAATCTCTTGTAATTTCAATGAACATAGACATGGGTTTTCCGTCAACAACCCTTCGACCACTGAGTCCTTCCAAAGTACAGTTGGAGAATCCGGTGAGTTTGTTTGTCTGATACTCAGCATCCCTCGTCAGCATCATATAGGCTATATTAAGGACGGGTCCAACAACTAACGTCTTATGATTTTAAGTTCTGCCACGACGTCGTAGAGATAGTTCGGGGATACCATGACTCCTTTCTTAGCCGCTCACATTATACTGACACCTACCTAACCAGCAGGGCGGCGAAATAGGACAGATACAATCCCATCCCAGCGTCTTTTATATTACCAAATATTAATTGAAACTCTATCCCTTATTAAGTTAGTACTCAAACCTAGTTTTTATAGCCGAACAGACATCTGGGAAGAAGTTTTACCACTTAGTCAATTCAACGTCCCAATATTATAGAGTTAAAGAGATTGAAAAAATTGCTTTGTATTTTAATTTGAACAATATTGGCATCGAACATTAAACAAATCTCGTAGAATCCAATAAAACAAAAACTCATTTCTATATGTGTGTGGGGGCGGGGGGGGGTAATACATTTTCATTTCTTGAAGAACTGAACCTTTTGTCTCACAAAGCAGTAGTACTTTGTGCTCTCAGTGACAAGTTTAAAAATTCGCAAAGAGGTTCCACAACAGCTTCCAAGTTGGCTTAGCCGATTCAAAGCGATGGCAAATGGCAAATTATGTATTCCCTGTAATGTGTTTTAAATACCTACCCACTTAAAGACAGTTCAGTTGATCAGTTGTATTAAATACTTTACGATCCACAAGACTTTAATGT
>RQTK01000556.1:69576-79576 GCA_003991915.1 Elysia chlorotica | reverse complement strand
CTGTCAACAATGGGTTAATGGGTTATGGGTTGGTTACAATGGGTGCTGTTTTTACAATGCGATATGGGTTTGCCACAACAAGTAACAGTCTAGCCATGATTAATATCCCCCCCCCCCTTCCTCCCTGGCCCTTGTATTTAGATCTTCCTCATCTGTCTGTGTGTCTGATATCTCTCTTCCGCCCCCCCCTCTCTCTCTCTCTCTCTCTCTCTCTCTCTCTCTCTCTCTACCCCCCCCCCCCCCCCACACCCACACACACACACACACACACAAAACCTACAACATACTAGTGCCATGTATAGAAAACATTACGGAAGAAATCCTTCTTTCTGGTTGTAAAACCCATTGCTGCGTGTTGTGCATATAACGTTTGAGTCATATGTTTCACTTATATCACTCGTCTTTATGTCTAGTGTATACACTTGTTATGACAGGTCCTTATGCTTTAATGGAAACTGCTGTCTCTCATCTTATAGTACATATCACTCGTGTCAGAAGTTTCGTCTCTTATCTTGTAGCAACATGTTTTGTGTCTATCATACTCATTGTTCATTGAATCATGCCAAACGTGTATATATATTTAGTGCTCATTGTGGGCTCGATTCCCCGCCTCAATTTTCGCCCATCTTGACGGACTTGCTCGATCACTTGAGAATTATCAAATATTTTTTATGAACCACTATACATCAGATTAGGGACATGCTGACCACCACGGTTTAAAAAGCAATCTTTCCTTTGATATTAAATAAAAATTCAATGTACCCTTCCCCAAAAGGTCAATCTGCATTATTAGGTCAATCGCTTTCCTCTTCCTTTTTGTAAAAATAGTGCGTTTCGGAAAACAAATCAAAAACAACAAAAAAAAATACACACACAAAAATCGGTGTCCATTTTGGCACTTGAGCGGTAGTTCTAAAACCTTAATCACCGAAGACTTACTCTGTCACTTAAAAACAAAGACAACTGACTCAAAAATAATCTAGAATCTAGATCTGAATTATTTGACCAAGAAGCATGACTCAACTTTATCATGAGCGAAATTGAATTGTGGAAGATCTAGATCCAGATTTGATCTATTATATGATGGCTGGTGAGAAAAAGACACGTCGTTTAAGACGATCCAGATACTTAGCAGCAACACTCCATCCAAATCAAATCCCCTCAACCACACAATCACAAACATCACGTGATCATATCTAGGCCTACTGATACTGAACGAAATCTAGATCTAGATATACGACAAAGTGAAAACTGACATATCTAGATCACAGCGTAGACCCAGCTTCGGATCTGCCACGCCACCACAAAAAGAAGATAGACCCAAACGGATTAAATCTAGATCTACATCACCACTAACGCCTCCACCTCACATCAGTCAGGCAGCTTCTACAGTTACATCACTAACTGGTCCAAACAATGACAATATAAATATTGTTGCCCACAGCATGGGTTTGATTTAAACATTTAATCCCGTGAATTCGCGGGCCTTCAACTAGTGTTTTATAATAATTGTGTTTAAATCTATCTCATGTTTGAGTGTTGATGCTTTGTTGGGTGGTTTTGTTTTGTTTTGTTTTGTTTTTGCTTTTTGTGTGTTTGCTGAGTTTTTTTTTCGTTTTTGTGTGTGTGTTTTTGTTTTGTTTTGTTTTTTTTGTTGTTGTTTTTTTTCGTTTTTTTTAGTATCAGTACCTAGATATCCGAAAAAAACCCAGAGAAAATGATCGATCAAGACCAATATTTGCATTAAGAATGTAGGTTAAATCATTAGACTGTTATGCAAAGTTGGGACAGTTTTAATGTTTTTTATAATTCGCGCAAGCTCAGAAGCTTGGACAAATTAATGATATACGTCTGTGAGTATCATGGTGCTCTAACTGTGCTTTCAGTTTAAACGATACGGATCATTATTACTCTTATAAGGCAAAATGTGTTTACATCCGTGAAATCTGGGAAGAATGGATCATTGTTCTGAACTAAGGCATTTCTTTAGCCTTTGCCGCATGAGTAATTGCCAATACACTTTTCTGCCCACTCATTTCTCTATATCTTTCTTTATCTCTCTCTCTCTCTCTCTCTCTCTCTCTCTCTCTCTCTCTCTCCCTCTCTCTGTATATCTGGCTGTTTGTCTTTAAATCACACCCTCTATAAACACAAACATTTCTCGTTTCTCCCTCTCAGTCTTCCATTCTAAAATAAATATGTAAACAATAGTCTTGAGACCCGTACACGAGAACTTAGAAAACGTTTTACTAAGCGTGAGCCTTTCTTCCACCATAGGTAACTTGAACTTCAGACTCAGCTAATCTATTTATTGAACGAACAGTTGCCTTTCAATGGATAATTGTTGACATGAAATCGAGTACAAGCGTTTTACATATCCTAAAGATATAATAACGCAATTTCTTAAAGCGTTTTCTTTTAAAAATATTTCTTGACTTAAATCATAAACTTCGAGATAATCGTTTATGGACTTTTAGTTTACATTGATTTCACAATCGCACTTTTACATTCATTCTTTTCTTTTCTCAAAAATGTATTTATCCCATTTCGTCGCATGTTAGTTGGGTCGTTGTCAGTATTATGTGACCGACTGTGACAGAAATCCAGGTCTCCCCGCCTTGTCTCAAGTACATAACATTGTCAGACTTTACTGTTGATGCCCATCGACAATATAGTATGTATAGTGCTGACGTTTGGTGTTAACCACTTAACCCCACACAGCTATATATCCGCGTCCTGTCTCTATACATGTATCTACATGTTATTACTGTCTCCTCCTTCTCCTCCTCCCATCCTCTCTGATCTCCCGTACCCCATCCCTTAGTGTGTAGTGTTCGTCTATCTATCTATTATCACCATACTCTTCTTCCCATCCTCTCTCATCACCCCTCTCCAAACTTCACTGTGCAACGCACTTGTCACCCCCCCCCCCTCCAAACAAAAAAAACCCTTCCATGTGTAACGTACATGTATGTTCCCAGTGAACCCATAAAGGTTTAGGTACTGCAATATTGGATTTAATATTTCACCAAAGGTCGCACAGACTGCATGATGATGGTATATTGGCCCGTCACTTCTGTTGCAATTTAAAAAAAAAACCTCCTTCCTCATCCTCTCCGAACGCCCCCTCCCTTGACTGTGTAACAGCGGCATTAATTGCCACACCAGAGTCTCAGAATGAATAAGTTATAACCAAGGGCACGGGACAAAAAGTTGAACCCAGCAATTCCGGCCTCGCCGACTCGCCAGCTCGCGTTACAATTTGATAATGGCCGTAACGATAACTGTGGCGCGACCCCTAGCGGAGAGAAAGAGCGTTCTCTCCCCTTTCATCCCAGACTAGCTGGGCCTTCCTTCAACAATCTGCGTTGCCAACTCTACCCTCTCTTCCTACACTCTACATCCATGTTTCCACTCAACCTTGTGGAAAGAGTTGTTTCTCTTCATTGGTTTAATCTTTCATTGAAAATGTTTATGTGCCTAATCCTCCCCTTCCCTGGAGAGGCAAGGTACTGAAGCAAGAGATTCAAATTGAGTAGGTGCGAGATCGAATCCTAATCAGGCTTCCTTTTTTCTTATTGAGTGGGTCTATGCCAGCGTTATGTCATCGGCTTAAGTGTGGCAGCACTTAAGGTTGTCAGATCTTAGTATTGGGACCTGTGCACGAAATAGATCATATATTGACGACGTAATAACAACAAAAACAACAAAAAACCACAGTTTGCTTCACAAACTGAGAGCATGCAAACATTTCCCTCTCTATTGCTGGTATTAACTTTATTACATTTTTAGACCAGGTTTTAATTAACAGCATATAAAAAGAAATCTTTAAAAGTTGTTTCCACGTTGCAACATTAATACCAATAATATTGATACTCCTAGGGTCATAAGTGCAACGTCTCAAAAGATTACAACTAGTCATAAGCTTTCTTTTTCTTATATCTTAAGCTTATAAGACGAGTCGTAAGCTTACCACAAGGTTGTACTTACAACCCCTAGTGGCAAATCATAAGGTGATGTTTTGATAAACTTAATATATTAGCGTTGTGAGTTGATTAGCGCTTTGTTCGAATATTTATCGCCCTTGACTACTATTTGCTCCACACCACAGAAGTTTAATAGATTTCTGTGCTTTGCACCAAATAGCAGCAGCCCGACTGCCGCGCTAGATGTGTCGGCAAGAATAACCTCACAAAATTGGACCCGTGAGACTTTACTGGTCTGCTCCACAAATATTTGGTCCATGTAGCTGAATATTCATCAGAGAAATAATCATGAGATCTTTCGAGGTATGTCATCAGATCAAAGCTCTTAGGCTGTGTCCACATGAGCCGACACGAAACGGTTTTATAGGGTTTTCATCCGATTTTTTCCCTCAGTTCTGGACTTGGAAGACATCAATAAATTATCCCGAGACCTGGTATCCCATGACTGTGTCTGTGTGGTAGCACGTAAAATTGTCAGAGCGTCAGTTCAGAGACCCGTTTAAAATATAGCATTGTCGCTGAAATTGTCAGAGGGTCAGTTCAGAGACCCGTTTAAAATATAGCATTGCCGCTGAAATTGTCAGAGGGTCAGTTCAGAGACCCGTTTAAAATATAGCATTGTCGCTGAAATTGTCAGAGGGTCAGTTCAGAGACCCGTTTAAAATATAGCATTGTCGCTGAAATTGTCAGAGGGTCAGTTCAGAGATCCGTTTAAAATATAGCATTGCCGCTGAATGCGGACTCAAATTCACTCACTCATGTTGTTTATCAGGATTGACACTTTCAACAAAAGAGTGGAGTAGGGCAAGAGGGTGGTGGGGGTGGAGAGAGATAATTTGACGATACACTGGATTTAAGGAAAATTGTCAGAGGGTCAGTGTTGGGACCCGTTCAAAATATAGCCATTTCCCATGTGGACTCACAGCTCGCTCACTCACACATTCAACAAAAGAGGGGAGTAGGGAGAGGGGGAGATAGTATGACGATACACTGGATTTAAACTAACTGGCACACAAGCATCCAGAGTGTTCTGCCCATGATCAAGAACCTTGTATCATGAGGATCCAAAAGTCCCATACAATGACGTCACAGTCTCTGTCAAGGCCGCCATGACTTTTGGTCTGACTAATAAAGATAGAAGTTACCCCATAACAAAACATAACAAAAAGAATATGATTATATATTCATATACAAAAATAACAACTCCCACCCGAAAACAAAACAACAAGAAAATTAAACCTCCCCCTCCTAAAAAAAAACAGCAAGAAGCAAACAAAATACAAAATCAAGCAAAAGTAAAAAGCAAATAAAAATATTGAAGAAAAATATAAAGAAACAAAATCAAAACGAAATAATTAAGAAACAACAACTGCGACAACAAAAACAACAACATCACCCTGGAAAATACACAAGCTAATAAAAAGAACTACTCAAAACCCCTTGTTGACGCTAATAATTGGTATGTAGAGTCTCTAAAATGTCGTCAGAAAAAACAAATTCAAGTTAAAGTAAATAACAATCGCTAAATACATAAGATATATGCCTAGACACCTTACAGTAGTTATATCTACAGTTAGGTCTGGGGAATCGGTAATTAACACCGGAAAGAGAATCATTGATATTTCACAGTATGGATGTTAGTGCGATCCGAGACCCCAACCACCATCGGAAAAGAAATGCTATATCAAGCGGTAGGGGTCTTATTTAGAACCTATACCAATAGTCTGATCATGCCAGTTGAGGGGGGGGGGTTGGGTGGTTTAACGTCCAACAGCAGCACTATATAGCCTATATTGTATGCCAGTTACAAGTTATACTATAGATATAATAATCATATCAGCTGTTGAAGTCTAATGAAGGACTCATGTCGAGAATCTAATTATCTTACTTATAGCTTACATCAATAGCTTCATAATGTCAACTAGTCGCCACCTACATAACGAGAAAGAAAATAAAACAAAACATTTCAAAATATTACAATACTCTGTAAGGTAAACATTATCACCAAAGCCAATAGTCATACAACTAACTTTATAATTCCCTGAAGAAAAGCTGATGTCGTAGTCATATTTTTATTTCTTTGATCTTTTGTCGCATAATATTATTTATACCTTCATTTTTAAAAAGGTTTCTCAAAAAGATGCCATAGTCATTCAAAAATACTTCTACTTCATGTGGTTAAAGCGTGGCTGTAATGAATAATAACGGGTCGCTAAATAAATCAAAACGTAACAAATAAAAGCTACGTTACATTGGGAAAACAATAAAGAGTGGAAACAATGATTGTCCATTGTTTTACATTTTCCAACTGACGCATTTGCTTTTTATCGCTTGAAAAGCCTTTGTTTACCGGGCGACAAATACAACCATTTAAATCCGACAAACGTGAATAAACTCCAGCGCGCAAGTATCGGTTTGTGGTTAGTGTTGAGCGCAGCTTTACACTCGGCAAACAGCCCGATATAATCGATTGATCGCGCTCTAATTGCGACCAGAGACATTTCCAAAGAAAGCTTTTCCGTGAGAAAACATTACTCTTGAGTGTTTGTGTTGTTAACTAATGCTGCAGTTGCTGCTGCTGCTGCTGTTGTTGTTGTTGATGATGATGATTGAAAGACTAAAGTCATGATGATGATGATGATGATGATGATGATGATGATGATGATGATGATGATGATGATGATGATGATGATGATGATGATGATGATGGTGGTGATGATGATGATGATGATGTTGATGATGATGATGATGATAATAGTGATAATGATGCTGATGAGATGATGACGATGTTAGCGAAGAAGATGGTGATGTTAATAATGATACGTGCGGTGATGGTGCTGCTTCCTTCATTCCTCTATTAACTGATGTCAATTTTGTTTTATTATATTGTTGCATGTGTATCTGTGTCTGAACAAGCTTGTGTATGTGTGTCTGTACAAACGTCTGTATATGTATCTGTACAAACAAGTGTATGTGTGTCTGTATCAGTATGTGTATGTGTATCTGTACCAGCATGTGTATGTGTATCCGTACAAGCATGTGTGCGTGTGTCTTTACAAGCGTGTGTATATATGTATCTGTACAAGCGTGTGTATGTGTATATGTACAAGCATGTATATGTGACTGCACTAGCAAGTGTATACGTGTCTGTATCGTATGTATATGTGTGTCTGTATGGGTATGTGTATGTGTGTCTGTATGGGTATGTGTATATGAGCGCGTGTTTTACAGAGGTTATCGATCACTGATCGGTGACTGCAGAGTAATTACTGGAGTCCCCTGAGTGACGGGTCAGGTGATGAAACACAGATTGCTCCCCGCGCGGGATGTTTGTACTTTGGGAATTAGTGGCGGCAGTCTAGGGGTGGTTCTGGTGGTGGTGCGGGGGATGTGGCGGCGTTGATGATGTTGGTGGTGGTCGTGGTGAAGATACTTGTGATAGTGGTCATGGTGCCAGGCATGTGTTGGTGGTGATGGTGGTGGTGGTGGTGGTGGTGGCTGTGATGGTGGTGGTGGGCGTGGTGGTGGTGGTGGTGGTGGTGGTGGTGGTGGCAGTAGTGGTGGTGCTAGTCGTGTGGTGGTAGTGGCTGTGGTGATGGTGGTGTGGTGGTGGTGATAACAGTTTGGTGGTGGCGGTGGTGGTGGTGATGGTTGTGATGGTGGTGTGGTGGTGGTGATAACAGTTTGGTGGTGGTGGTTGTGGCAATTGTAAAAGGATACTAATAATTGTGGTGGTATTTCTGGTGGTAGTGTTAGTGGCGGTGACACTAGTGGTTGTGATGGTGGTGTTGGTAGTGGTGGTGATGGTGGTGGTAGTAGTGGTGACGGTTGTGGTGGCGGTGACACTAGTGATGGTAGTAGTGGTGGTGGTTGTAGCAGTTGTAAAAGGATAGTAACTGTGGTGGTGCTGCTGGTGGTAAGGGGTGTGCTGGTGCGGAAATCTGGCTTCTAATGAACCACACCCAAAGCATGCCCTCAGCCAACCCCTGACATGCGCGTCAGACTAGATAGAAGTCAGATTATTGTTTGGTCTTTTTGTCAGTCTGTCTGTCAGTCTCGCTATCTATCTATCTCTCTTATCTCCATCTCTCTCTCTCTATTTATTTTTCTTACTCTCTAAGGCTTTCTATCTCTTTCTGTCTCCCTTTCTCTCTCTCTCTCTCTCTCTCTCTCTCTCTCTCTCTCTCTCTCTCTCTCACTTATACACCCCCCCCCAAAAAAAAAAAAAAATAAATAAATAAATAACATAGAAAATAAACATACATGTATAGGGTCCAATATCTAGTTTACAATGGTAAAAATATAATATAGGTGCTTATTTTTGTTTGAACAGTCGTTGGTTATTATTTTTCTAATAATTATTTAGACTGCCATACAGCTCGTATGCCAAGAATTCAAAATGTTCAACCCTGAAAATAATTCATGAACCGACATTGCTATTTTAGATGCAAAGAAATGCGTGTACGCACCGCAACACGGAGAGTTATCAAGAACGCTGTTTTGTGGAAAAACAGCACATTTAAATATCTTTAATTGTTTATTAATTTTGAATCTTGAACGGTGAGAATGTCCATGCTTTTATTATTTAAATTTATCAGTGCAGCGATTGTTTGTGTGTTATTTTGGTTCTTTTTTGGTGTTTGTTTTTGTTCTGTTTGTTGTTTTTATTTTTTTGGTGTTTGTTTTTGTTCTGCTTGTTGTTTTTATTTTTTTGGCGTGTGTTATGAAACCGAGCACTTAACTGTACACTTACTTTATAATTATTTGAACATAAAAATATAGAGTTAAATAACATACTGAATTCCATCACATTTGCATTCAGGTTGATCGCTGGACCCATTGGTGCATTGCGTTTTAATCTTGCCCAATGTGTTGCGGTACCATCTCACACCCTTTATGACTTTACCACATGTTCTTTATCTGGCGCGAAGGCTCGTGCATTGTGTAACAATTACTGCCAATGCACGCAGTGTTATGGCCCGGGCAGATCCCCGCACATACCTGAACGCAACCCTCATTCATCTC
The DNA here is from genome assembly GCA_003991915.1 of Elysia chlorotica. Lineage (NCBI taxonomy): Eukaryota > Metazoa > Mollusca > Gastropoda > Plakobranchidae > Elysia > Elysia chlorotica. The sequence goes on along the minus strand of RQTK01000556.1, from coordinate 70,565 downwards.
CCGGCCTGGTGCATGTCCAGTGCACTAGATGACCTCGCACTCACCCATCTCAGATAGGGGAGAACCGCCTGACCAGGCCAGATGCTCCAACGACAGGTACATGATGTGCGACCCTGTTGTTACACAAACTGTCAGGATGTAAAGGTGCCTTCTCAGTAAATAACGCACTAGGTAACATTCAATACAGATAACAGACTGTTTGTACATTATATGATGGCCCCGATCCGAAACGTTTTCAGTGTTTATTTCTTAGAGCAAAGAAACATTTTCTTTACTGTTGTTGCGACTCTTGTTGTTGCTACTGCTGTTATTACCAACTACTACTACTACTACTACTACTACTACTACTACTACTACTACTACTACTACTACTACTACTGCTGTTGCTTCTGGTGTAAATACTTCTCCTACCACTAATCTACCATAACCTTCATCGCAAACAAAACTAGTAAGCCGCTGTTAATCTATTACTCACCTAGGTAAAGTGCACCTTTGGTGTACCTTAGACCACAGAAACATACATTCTGCATAGTAAGAGCCGTTTGGCAGATGATGCTCAATGCATTTTGCACGCACATGCAATCTTCCAGTGCCTTGAATTGTGAGTTTTAACGAGGAACGATGCAGGGGTTACGGAAAGTTGAGTGACCATCCATCATCCTAGGCAGAGGTCCCTTAGTGCAACCGAGTAAATTGGCCAAGAGGTGATGGAAGGTGTGATTTCTTTTACTGTGATCGCGAGCATTTTGGCTTCTTCAAAGTCAGCTCTTTGTAACATAAACATAGTGAGGAATCAGGATCCAAAATATACTTGTTTGCACCTAAGGTTCTAAGGGGTGTTTTTCAATTCACAAAATACATGAAAAAGTAATATGAATTAAAGAGGGTAAAATAATACATTTACCATTATGCAGTTCATGCTTGAAATTCTCACCTTCTCTCTCTCTCCCTCTCTCTCTCTCTCTCTCTCTCTCTCTCTCTCTCTGTAT
>RQTK01000556.1:55032-69107 GCA_003991915.1 Elysia chlorotica | reverse complement strand
TCTCTCTCTCCTCTCTCTCTCTCTCTCTCTGAAAATAATTACTCCATTTGCTTGTGTTTCTAAAGGATGAGAGAAGAGGAAATACTTAGAATGACGTCTCATATAACGGCGTGCGCATCTGCACAATTTCACGCTGAGCATAATAGGTACAGAGATATTTAGAGATACACTGTACATGAAGTTAGAGTACTCGTGCTTGACTGTACTTGTATCTTAACTAACATCTGATTCCAGTGCCATTGAATGTGCACCGGCTGCTGTGACAGGTTGCTCAACCGAGTGGGCTAACGCTTACCACAGAGTTAAGTAACACTGCACGGGCCTCCAGTAGGAACCCTGCCTGTGGAAGCCACAAGCCAGCCACAAGGGGTAAATTTGCCACAGCTAAATGGGTGAGTACATCGGATCTGAGCAGGCTGTCATCGTGGGTGAGCGGAGATGCATGATGAACAGCTCGTGTAACCTACGTTCAACAAAGCAACCAGTCGGTTCCAGAAAGACGCGATGTGATTTATTCTTAGCAGTGCGTGACGAGGCGTGTATGTGAGAGATAAGAGAGCTTTAGAGGTTAAGATAGAGGCTTTACGCTTGGGATAATTTATCCATGTTGTTTTAACAGCACGCGAATGGTAAGAAAAGCGTGGAAATCCTAGGATGGCAGATCAAAGGTATTGCTGAGGTCACTAGATTTATAGATTTGATGAATTATTTATATTATAAACATAGATGCGGATCATTCTCCCTCTTTCTCTATCTCCATAAACGAATTAAATTCATGGCCTCGATGAAAGATTGTTAAATGAAAAAATGTTTGGAAATATTTAAGATTGCACACTTAGAACATTATGATTCAGATAGAATTATATCATTAATATGTCAGAAAGTTCATGTCTCTGATTATTCGAATAACATGAAAAAGTACACTTTCTATTGAATATAAATAGGTTTGCATTCATATTTGGAAAAAAGAGTACTCTTATATTTCCATTCTCAGGCAATGCAAAATTAAAAATTAAAGCCATCAAATCAACGATTACTCTACACTGTTTACAGCTTTTTGTAATTTTACTTCAGACGGGTAATGTGAATTTAATGATTTTGAACTTAAATACGTAAGCAACAGGAGCTAGCCACATATGCCTTGTCTGGATCGGAATATCCAGGAACGGCCAATACTTCCGGGATGCAAGGATAACCCAATTATGGCGGAGCCCCCAACATGTAATTTGTGGGCAATTACTTGCAGTGTCGGGCTGCACACTAGTGGTAGGAAGTAATTTGTTCCCCGCTTGCTGCTGTGGCAAGCGACAGGTAAGCTCTAATTAGGCATCTTCGTGTTGTGGCCGGTGCTACAAACTCCAGACACGGAAGTTTGTATACAGACATTTCTCCTTGATGTACATAATTATTTTGACACAATAAGGAGCAGATGCTGGGGCCTTGGAATTTCGGGGAAAACAATATAACATTTATTGAAAGCTTACATCTTTCTTAGTCTGAGTGAGTCCAAAAAACATATTACTTTAAAGACGTTTGTCTATAACACTAGACTTTATTGGGCTTAAACGGAGATAAAATGACTCTAATGCAGAATGCGCGGCTTTCTGGTTCGATCCCCGATCAGGCCGTTTTGTTGCCTACTGGAATTGGTGGGTGCCACTATTATGTGATTGGCTGAGACAGAATTTCTGGTATTCATGCTCCGTATCTGTGAATTTGTCAGACATTTGATCTAGGACCCGACCTCATATTTCCTATATGTTGACATAACGAGACCACAAAAAAACAGACCAAATAAAGCTATAACCCACGACCCAATAAATGCAATGTGAATGCAAATCTGAGTTTCCCAAACTTCTATTCGAAACCATTCCCCATACTGAGCAGCGAAGACTAATGATCTTTCTTTACACTGTAAACTCCGTGAATGTTTCTCGTTACTTTGAAAACATAACAGATTAACACGGCATTAAGTAATTATTTTCTTAAACAACAACAATAAAGTAACACTGAAGCTGTGGGAGCTCACCAATATTTTTGCTTTAATTGTAATAGTTGTTAAATCTTTTATCATTTACCATTTAAGTAATTATCTCCACAGTTTTATATTTATTGGCTATTTCACATCTCTGTTGCTAATGTTTGGAGGAACCTTTAAATTCGTAGAAGTTTGATATTTCATAGGATACGTTTTCGCTTCCAACACAAAATTACAAGTTGCCACTCCACCTGTATCGAATACGCGAACTGGAACCCTCGCTCTTTCCCAATGTTGGACATTATTCATATTCATTTGGAGGGTTTAAGTTAGAAACAAAGTATTAAACATACGAAGCGATCACAAGGTTGTATTTAATATTAACTGGAGGAACTTTAATTTTTATTTAATTAAAGGAAATTGATAATATTTTGTATGTTTTAAGAAAAAAGGTTCCAATTGAAATGACATTACTTTTTTGTTTAATTAATTTGTAGATGCCTCATATAACACAGGATACCAATCGACATCTTATATAAAGAGGGTGGTTGAGAAATTAAAACAGACAGACATGAGCGATGAGACATAGATGTGCAGTTTGGGAGAAAAAGAACATAAAAATATAGGTCCAGAGAGTCCAGAAATCGAAAGAATTTTTGGAAAGAGCGAGCGAACAAGCCGGCAAGAGAGAGAGAGAGAGAGAGAGAGAGAGAGAGAGAGAGGGAGAGAGAGAGAGAGAGAGAGAGAGGGGGAGAGGGAGAGACAGACAGACAGACAGATAGAGCCAGATGAATAAGGATATGCACGCACATAAAGACAAAGATAAAAAGATGCAGCGTTATGTTGAGAAAGTCAGAGAGGCTGAGAAGAAGAAATGGCAGCGGATTTATGGGAAAAAGGGAATTTACAACAGGAAACAGAATAAAAAGCAGTATTAAACCAAGTGTGGGATGCCGCAATTAAATAGCCATGATGGAAGAAGCCAGATGCAATAACTAAAAAATAAATCAGAAAAATGCAATACGTAGAAACATAAAACTAGATACATCTCCAAACTTAGAACTGGAAAGGCAAAAAATAGGAGAAGCTAAAGCGCACTCTTCTATCTTGCACATCCATAACATTATGACAGATATCAAAGGGTAAAAGCCAGACCTGGTGCACAAATTAAAGAAACACCAGAGAGTGGAGCAGCTGGCCAATGGGCCAAATTAGAACCCCCTGTATGTAGATCACTGCACTCTGCCATCGTATAATAATAAACTCGGCATGGTGAATCAGTTTCTCTGTTTCCATAGCCGAGTGCAAAGCCCTGTTGACATTGTTTGCTGTTTTACTGTGGCCGCCCTCCCTGGCTTAAGTTTTCTCGCGTTGGAGGGTCCGAGGGACTGGGGGCTGGGAACAGCCTGTTTTGACAGTTTTCACTGCCAGGCATGAAAATAATAACACCCTGCATTTTTGGTCTGGTGCTAGAATAAACCGCGGGGGTTGAAAGCTGTCCTATGTGATTTTAGCGGGCTCTGAGTATAAACACTTTTTTCAATGGTGCATGGAATAATAAACGCCTGTATTTTGAGAAAATGGATGAGAATAAAGATGGGGAAAAATTAAGAGACTGGCAAAGAAATATAGGGAGAGAGAGAATGAGAGAGTGAGAGAGATTGAAGGAGAGTATATGACAAAGATATAGAGAAGAGAGAGGAAGAGACATAAAGGAGAGAGAAATAAAAGAGAGAAAGAAATAGAGAGAAGAAACAAAATAGAGAAAGGCAGAAGGAAATGTGATGAGCGAGTGCAAGAGAGATAGGCAGAGATAGAGAATTTTTTTAGTGACAGATATAAAGACAAGGAGACAAAGTGACTTAGATAGCAGAAAATAGTCAGGCAGACAAATTGCAGTTCGATAAACAGATTGGGACATTACATCGTAAATGGACAGGATAGAGAAATATAGAGAGAGGAAGTGGGAGAGGCACAAACACAAATATAAAATCAATCAATTTATACAGATGAACAGATGCACACACATAATATGTATTTATAGTATATAATATATATTGAAAATTAAAGTGTTGAAAAGTTTTTGATGGCAACGTTTTAATAATTTGAGTCTTATATGGTCAATGATCTGGTGTTTTGGTCAAACTTTTGTAATGTTTCGTAAAGAAACAGTCATAAAAACTCCTTATTTACATCGCAATTAAAATATGCAATCCAATTATTTTGTGATAGCCTTCTCATCGATAACTCGGTGGCGCGTCTCTTCATTTACTAAAACAAAAATGGACAGTTGGAAAAGTGCAGCTCTCCCAGCCAATCAGAACCGGGGCAATTGTGACGGCCATCTTGAACGACCGTGTGGGCAATTCAATTGGTCGTAAGTTCATTGCGTCGACATCTGAGCAAGTCGAGCGTGAGCTGACATCGAAAATTCGCTGAAAGTTGAGGAGAGCGAAATAAATAACTAGATCTATACAATATGCGCTGCCAACCTAACCAGCCACAAAATGGTAGTACACATTTAAGTTAAACAGTGTACGAAAATAGAGGCTTTGACTTAACGATACGCGTTGCGTGACGAAGACAATAGATAATGAAATCTGCACAGGCGTCCAATCATAGCTCTACCCTAGACTTAAGGATCCACTGAGAGATCTTAGAACTCCATGCCTAGGTGATACGATTATCTATGTCATCGGTTATCGCAAGTTCTGTAAAGAGAAATCGGAACGCTTTTTTAGCCCAAAAGTTGGCAGATGTGATTTCAACAACATCGCATGTGAAATGTTTGGGGCAGGAGTGAAAGGTGACACTTAGCTGATATAACCTTGTTTGACAGACCTGACAGGCCCCATTGTGTGAAACGGAATTGGAGTGTAAAATAGGGAGGAGAAGAAGTTTACTTCAGTAAATGGTTCATTAGGAATGCAAATCTTCTTACTGTCGTAATCCAAGAATCATTGTAGTAATAGTAATGACTATCATTAAACAGTGCAGCTGGTGACAATAAAATTACGTATAAAGATTTTCATCGCAATGACTGCTATGGCGATGATAATGATATTTCAAAATTGTCTTTTAATTTGAAATAACTTTTTCGGCTTGATGCTTCTGACACTGGCGCTAAACAACCTATTTGTTTTGTCAGATGTTCTTTCTATGTCGTTTCCGCAGTTTTTTTTTTTCAAATATTGTTTCAAATATGAATTATTTGTTGTTTGTTTTTTTTAAATAGTGTGCAGCTTTCGGAAATGTAAAACAGAGGCGTTTTATGAATCTATTTTATACTTTTGCACCGTTCATTTCATGTGATGAAATTTAGTAGAATTTTATTTGATATAAAACCAAACACATTTTTGTGTTTCAACCAATTTTTTGATGCAATCACAATAACTGCAAAAATTATATTTACATATATAACCGAGCATATAATGAGTCTATGATAAAAAACGCTCCTTAAAACATGCAGTTTTTTTTTTACTATTGGTCTATCGCGGCAACAAAACAGCTTTCTTTATCTAACGCATCTCTGGTGAAATAAAGTTAAATCTAGATTTACATATATGTGATTTCTTTTCGAAACAAAGGTGTCTTCAAAGAAACTGATGACTTGATAATTACCCGTTCAAAAACTACACAGGGGTTTGGAAAAATTGTGCTTTTTGTCTTGGAAAATATGCATATATCAAGATCCTTGCTGGTGTAGATTGTGAAATACGAATGCGGAAGCGCTGCAATGTTACGTTTCTCTTTCATTATGGGCGTCTACAATACGGAGTTCTATGATGGCATCCTGTTATCTCTCCAGTGAGTATTCTAATTAAAAGTGTGTCCGTAAATCTAACAGAACGGATGGAAGAGTAAAAAGAAGCGATAATTTTAAGAGAATGCTGTCTTAAACAGGGAAAATCCGAAGACGCAGGGTGAGGCTCTTAGATTATCAGGACAATAGGAAATAGAGACAAATTTGTTACAAAGGAAGATCTCAAACGAAATCTGACACACAAAGGAAGACATTACAATAAACGTCCGGCATCGAACAACTCATGCTATTGAGCTGTTCCAGTTCCAGAGATATAAAACAAGATTCGGTAGACTCGGAGTGAAGACCGCAAGAGATTGGGCTATAAAACTAATGGTCTTGGGATTGAAGTGGAACCTGAGATGGCGGTATCCGTGTCGCTGCCGTTCGGTGGCAGGGTCTGGGGGTGTGGACGTTAGACAGCCAGGATTGTGGTTTATGGTGTGCAGGTCAAATCGTCCGGCCGTCCATCTTGCGGTTTTGGTAGAGTTTGGAAATTGAGACGTCGTAAGTCACTGAGGTCTGGCGTGAAGGGCGTCCGGCTTGCAGCTCGGCTTGATTAGGCTGTGAAGCATGAGGATGAAGCTGAGTATGGGGGAGGAAGAATGTTTATAATAGACTTGAGGCGGTGTCAAGAAGATGGAGATTAGGATGAGGGATTTGAATGCAAAATAGCTGCATACCGTAACGATGGGTAGCTACTGTAGTGTCTGTTAATAATGGAGTTTAGTTGAGTTAAGACGATGATTGGTGACTTATGTTCATAATCATATTGACGCCATAAAATTCTATCGGATAGAATAGAGGAAAAGACTACAGTATAGCACAGCAAAGCCGAGACCAACAAGACACACAGGTTTCGTTTTAACAGAAACAGTGGGTAACTGGAACTAAAGATATAGAAAGACAATCGTTTGATAGATAGAGAGAGAGAGAGAGAGAGAGAGAGAGAGAGAGAGAGAGAGAGAGAGAGAGAGAGAGAGAGAGAGAGAGAGAGATAGAGAGAGAGAGAGGGGGGGAGAAACAGAAACAAGAGAGAGAGGACAAAATATGTGGAGGCAGAGAGGGAAACAAATACAGCCAAAAATCCATTTTGCAAGGCACACAGAGGCATATGAGCAAAGCTCAAAAGGTGCCAGAGGAGTATCTAAATTTTAGAAATGCATAATTAATTTTCACGGTTTCTAGCATTTTTTGTATGGTTGAGAACATAGTTTAGGGCCTTATTTTCACATTAATACCTTTTTTATGATGAACTGGAAGAGTGTCTGACATGACATGTCTTATAATTATGTTAATTGGCGAAAATGTCATTAATTGACACAAATCTATTAAAAACAATATGCAGATGGAAAGATGGGTCGACATAATCATATTGAATCACATAAAATAGACCTAGAGAAGGCGAGACCTACAGCGCACAGCTTCGGAGAGAGAACGACGGATACAAATTAGACAAACATAACATCAATCTAAAGTTTTTTTAAGTGTAAGCGCCTTATGTTTTTAAACCAATGCTAATGCAATAACATGAATGTTTTTTTTTTCGTGGGTAAAATAAGCTGTGTTTCCTAAATTACACATCTTAAGCACAAGGAGCAGGAAGCGAAGAATAATATTATGCTGTTTTGGTTCAATAAAACAGAACAAAGATAAGCAAAATGCTTAGCTCTGCATAGCTCCAATACTGAGTACAATCTCCTTCTCTTTAAAGTTCATATCCTGTTGGCTTATTTCATTCATTAGGGGTTATTATCCTAAAGTTCAAAGAGACAAGAAGACAAAACAAACAACACTCACTGTTTAGAGGGCCACCCACTTATTTTTACCATGTACGCCATCATTGTTGTTATTGTTGTTGTTGATGTTGTTGTTGTTGTTGTTGTTGTTGTTGTTGTTGTTGTTGTTGTTGTTGTTGTTGTTCTCTATTAACTTAATTAGATATCTGCCATTTCTATCTTTAATCGGTGTTTCAGTGGAAATAATTGTTTGTATTCTTCATCAAAATAGTGCTTGTTAGAGCGGGTTGTGCGCATAGTAGGTTTTGACAGAAGAGGAGAGCACTCGTCTTTAGCTTTGTGTTTATTTAGTGATGGGTCCAATGACTCATGAGTGGCTTTTTACATGCTACATGTACCATACAAACACAGTACATAGACATTAGAAACACGTCCTTGTAAGGCGCTGATCAAACCTGCTGTGTTTCATGAGAGTGTCATTTCCTTTCTGTTCAAACTATGACATTATTGTTTGTAATGGTCTTACTTAAAGTTATCAGACAACCTAAAAAACAATTAAATTAAAGACCTTCGTTGATGCCCTTACAACCTCTGCAGTTCTAGTAAATACTTTATGAGGGAACCCTTCACACAAACAGTACTAAACAGAATATTGTGTCATTATTAACTTTTTGATACATTGAACCTTTTTAAACTAGACTTCCACCTCTATAGTCTATGTACAAACTGGCAGTCATGACTGAAACTCACTTGCTGAAGCATAGCTACGTTGTTATTGAAATGAGTGAACAGTCACTTTGCAAGGTAGGTTTAAAAAGAACAAAAACATAATCGACAGAGTGTATCTGTATGCCAATCATTCCAAAAAAGTCCAGAATGATTTAAACAAGATTGTATTATAATAGTAATATGATACTAATAATAGTTTCCTGAAAAAGTCAGTTCCTTTCTTTTCAAATTATGACAATTGTTTGTTATGACTTTACTTAAAGTTAGCAGACAACATATAAATCAATTAAAGTAAAGACCTTCTCCAATGCTCTTACAACCTGTGTAGTTCTATTAAATACTTTATAACAAAATATTGTGTCATTATTAACTTTTATGATACATTAAATCTTTTTAAACTAGACTTCCATTCTATATTCTATGTATAAACTGGCAGTCATGGCGGTAAATCACTGGCCAAAGCATTGATATTATGTGATTGAAACGAAAGAACAACAGCTTTGTAAGGCGGAATAAAAAAAAAAGAAACATAATTATATGGGCAGAGGGTGATCTTATGCCAATTATTCCAAAAACAGTCCAGAATGATTTGAATATGATTGTATTATAATGATAATAACAACACAAAGAACAACAACAAAAACAACAACAATACAACAGAAAATGTAAATCCGACTACTTTGATATCAGGCGGTAGCTCAAGTCGACTTCCCCTGCCGGCCTTGTGTGTAAAGAAATGAAAAAAGTTTCCAGATTTAGCGAAAGGCCAATCCAGTCATCACCATACGGTTCAACTCAACAGCGCCGCAAGTCTCTTCTTCTCCAAGGGTACTAATGTTTGCTCAACAAATAGCCCTAGACAATGCACGGGCATTTCATGCTAGACTGCATGTTTTGACGCGTTGGGAACCCATGGCTATATTTTTGCGTCGAAGGACACAATTTGGTTTTGTCTTTTTAAAAGCTGCGCCACATTGGCCAAGGATGGTCTCATCCCCGTGCCCTGTAGCGTTCTTTATGTTTCTCCACATGGTTAGCCTTAACCAATGAGGCTCCATTGAGTGGTCACGTGGGGTTGAATAGAAAATTGGAGGACATTCTCTGACACTGGCATGCGTTTGGTGATTTTTTAAGCACTGAGAGTGAGAGGCTGCAAACCATTCCTGATCTTTTTTCTTTCTTATCCTTGCCCCTGTACTATGATAGGGAAAGATTGGGCGTACATTATTCTTGCCGCGGGATAGACTCCGTTGTGACACCTATAAATGCCAAAATGTAAAATGGATGCATGTGCCAATGGTTTTTAATTTGGAGAACTGACTTGTTTCCCCCTCGGTACATGTTTAAGAAAAGGTTATATTTTCGATTCTTACAAAATTTTATAGGGAGAAGCAGGTAGATAGATAGATAGAAAGATAGATAGATATATAGGAGATAAATAGAGAGAGATAGATAGATAGATAGATAGATAGATAGATAGATAGATAGATAGATAGATAGATAGATAGATAGATAGATAGATAGATAGATAGATAGATAGATAGATAGAGAGAGAGAGAGAGATAGAGAGAGAGAGAGAGAAATTGTATATCTTGAAAAGAGAGAAAAGTAACAGTATAGTTATTCCAATCGCCCATTCCTGATAAATTTTAGTCTAAAGATTTAGAAATGTTGATGGAAGTTGAAAACTTTATTAGTTTCACAATCGACACGTCTATAAGGAGAGAAAGTGAAAATTGTCCTCGAATTTATCCAAGAAGCCCTAACAAAGTTCACATTGTCTGATTTAAATCTCCAAATTAGATAAATTATTTTTACTGGTTTTTAAGCCCCATACATTGGAACAAATAAGAAAATTTGTTTAAAAAAAACCTTCGAAAAACCTCCTAAGAAGATAAGTCGCCAAGAAGTTTCAATTTCAATAGTGTCCTAACATTTGATATAGTTCTAAGAAGTACACTAATTGAAGCAAATATTATACATTCTTATAATACTATTCATACAGCTAAAGCTTTTGTTAATTGAAAATATTACATTTCACATGATACGGGATTTAAAGTCCCTGATAAAAATCTATTTCGGATTTGGTTCTTCTATCATTTTTCCAATTCCAAAGTTTTAAAAATCTCATTCTACAAAATTCTTTAAATTTTTAATAAGTGGCCACTTTGCTCACCTTTGTACGGGACTTCTCATGTATGAAAACTGGCTTATCCCCAGAGGGCCAACTCTTAAAGCTATTTTAATCACGTTTGTTCAATCTTTGCCGGCCGGTTCTCTTTATAAGAGAGAAGGACAAGAGCGCTGTTGGTTCTCCTAAAAGGTAGTTGTGTTTTCGCTCTCTGGTATAGAAAATGGACATAATGGAGACTCGAGGGGATAGTACTTCATTCAAGGACCGCTGAACGCCGCTTAGAATAGTTGGTGATGGAGAAAGTAATATGAAAGACAGGAAGAGAGAGAGAGAGAGAGAGAGAGAGAGAGAGATAGAGAGAGAGAGAGAGGGGGGTAGGGAGGGAGAGAAATAGAAAGAGAGAGAGAGAAACAGGCATACAGATAGACAGACAGACAGACTGAAAAAGACGGACTAACAAAGAGAGAAAAAGAAAGAGAAAGATAAAAACGGAAGAGGCAAACAGGCAGTCAAACAAACACAGACATAAAATAGATTCATCCTATCTGTATTTGGTGATAAAGCCCAAATAAAGAGTAATTTTGAGGTGTAACTGGCCGAAAATGAATAAATAGGAGAGACAGAGAGACATAAATGCATAGAGATGGAAAGAGAGGGATAGAGAGAGAGAACGAGAGCGCTAGGGGGGTAACTGTATATATGTAGGGAGAAAAATCTTGGGTGAATGAGAGCGAAGTAGAGTGATGTAGGGAGCAAGAGAGAAAAAGACAGGCAGACAGACAGACAGACTGAGAGGCAGAGACAGGCAAACAGAGAGAAGAAGAGTTATATTTCACGACTTCCAAATATTAAAAAAGAGACATTTAATCGACTAAACAAAAATGGCAGTCTTAATTATAATGGTACTATCATTGTCACGTTTGTATTTTTTTCCATAAGAATTGTGTGTGATCTTAAATTCTTTTACATAAAATACGAAAACTAAACGTGTATATTATTCTTTATTAAATGACAATGAAGAAATAAAACGAATAAAGTCATAAAATTCTAATCATATACTTAAAAAGAGCTCAACAAAGTAGAAATGGCACTGACTCTATAACTATCTTCCTTTTTCCAGAAATATTACATTTAAGAAAAACAACGTTATTTACTATTCTTCAATAAACAGCCCTTTCAAAGAAAACATTAAATCCCTTCGTCCGTTATATTTGATAAACTCCAGTAAACTGACCAACAAATGTCTCTTCTACTTGGATGGTTCTAATTCAGTAAGAGTTCTATCTCCACAGGTAGCAGCTGCCGCTTTCACTAAATAATAGGACCCCACCGTATCACCACCGATAGAAAAGCCTTGGAGAGTCGTTGTTTGCAATGTATTTTCGACATCTCTTTACCCCTACAATATAAACAATCTACTGAGCCTGAATTGCAATGTATTTTCGACATCTCTTTACCCCCACAATATAAACAATCTACTGAGACCGAAATGGCGGGTTTGGTCTTCAAACCTAAGTTATGTTAATGTTTGTTGATTTTTTTAACGGAAACCTTCTTTTCATAGGCCTGTAGAATATTGCAGTTTCCCTTTTTGTCTAAAGTTTCTGTTTACAATCATGTATGAAACAACATTTTAAATTAAACGATAAACTATATATTGAAGCCCGATGTTAATTTTAAAAAGAAAAGCAGGTAGCCAAGGGTGTTGAATGTAATCAATCGCGCATTTTGAAACGGCTGCACATTTAAGCCAGTGACAACTTTCATAAAATAAGATTTTGAACACCGTATTCATCTTACAGCTGCCCGCACACTTTCCGTTAACTTTGCAATCTGAAAAAAAACCCACAGCAACGAAATCTTGTCATATCCAAGGAGACCGAGTTTGGGCCTTCTGAAGTTCACAAAAGGGGGCGCAGACCACAGGCATGTTCTTTGTTTAATGCCCTTTGTTTCTCATGTGTCTTTGTTTATCTCCCGTTGAATGAGACCAGCCTATGGCGGAAGTGATATTGGTGTCGCCCCTGGGCTCAAATCCAGCCCAATCAAATAAGGAGCATTGTTGAGGTGTTTGTGTAATAATGGTCCACAAATACTAATACCTGCACAGAGAAAGACAAGCTTGCCATTCATAGTGATAATAACATTGGATAAATGAATTACTTTTTATTGTGATTAATTTTTTTACTTATCTAGACCAAAATAATGATCCTTTTTATCTGATCTAAAATAGATACTTTTTTCAGAATAATGCTTGAAAGTTACTTGAGTCTATCCACCCATTAGCCATAGTTGTTTTAAATCTCAGCGTATGCTTTATTAACGTTGTCTTAATTAATTGTTTACGATAGTTTTTCAAATCACAAATTAGTTGATATATTTCATTCATACAAAGTTTTCGTGGCAACAATTTTTATCGGATACAATGCCCTCCCTTAATGAAGTTTAATTTTGATTAGTTGTAACGATAAACACAAGGAAGTAAAAAGCTTTGAATATACATGTAACTAAAAAAGTTGTAGTGTTTAGCGTTGGAACCTGTCGTGTGATTTCACTTCGACACGACCGGGCGAGTGTGTTGTTTCCTGGTTGATGGTGCGACATTGTTGCCACTGCCTGAGCACACCAAGGATGTTTGAACTCACGCGCTCTGCAACCGTGGGCGGGGCTGCTCAGTGTTCCCAGAGCAAGCAGCTAATACCGGTGTTAATCTCACGGCCTGCTTAAACACCAGGGGACAGCATGGAGTCTGACCACTGGCTAGTGTCACTTTGCAGAGGTCTGAAGACCATTGTCTTAGAGTTGGAAGATATGGCTCAAAATCTTAAGAAGGAGGCGTAAGATGGTTTGCTGGTTCTCTGGCTGAAACGAAACAAGGCGTCTGTTTTTCCAATTTTATCTGATTTAGGGAAAGACATCATTGAGGCCTTGATTTCATGTAGACGGGATAATAGCATGTATTAATAACACATTGTCAGATACGGAAAACCAACGATCAAGCCGGACGAAACAAAAAATCATATCTGGTTAAAGATTTAATGTTGTTGGCATCATTTTGCTGTTAATTCAATTAACACGGGATATTACTATTTGTTAATAACGTGTTAGAAGAAACGGATACAAGCAATCAAGCCTGATATAATAAAATCGAAACAAAAACCCCGATTGTTTTTGTACATTTTAAAAATATGTTATTGTTCTGGCGTATGATGCAACATTCTCTGGTTCTTTCAAATTTTATATTATTACTTCTTATATGATTTTTTATATAAATTAATGTTAAAACGCTGTTAAATACCTGGTGCCTCATACATAACGTTTCTCCTGTATGGGTTATCATGCTAAAGACTTGATTCTGTAGGATAAATTTCATTTGTTTTAACTTTCGTAACATTTTGATACATTCAAAGTGTGTGGACAGAAACGGTAAACCAACTGTTAACAATCAACCATTAAACTTTACATTTCTCTTTGGAGAAATTTGAATTAGTGTAATATTTTAATTCACTGATCTTTAAATACGCAAAAATATACACATACACTGCAGCAGCAAGCACATTAAATAAAAAACATTTAATTGCAATGTTTCATACATGAAAATAAAAAAAAAACAGCTACAGAAGAATGAAAAAAATCATAACTAAAGAAAATGCCTTACAATGCCCTATTAATACCCTAATAATTTACCTTGTA
>RQTK01000556.1:42532-50032 GCA_003991915.1 Elysia chlorotica | reverse complement strand
TGTATGACTTTGCTGCCAAGACGCAATTCCTCTCATATCAATTAAGACATTGAGTATGCCACCGTGCTGCCAAACTCTTTTCCTCTCAATCTTAAACCTTGGACGGCCAGTTCGATCGTCGAAATCGAGTTAGAAAGCCCGAACCCGAGTTGCCTGTACTGGAAACGTGACCATTTGAAAGCGATTCCTCACCTCCGCTCAGTGCCATACAACTAGGGACTTGCCAATCATGCAGTCAGGCCTTTCCCTTAAAGTTTGGCTACCTCATTAGTTGGTTTCACAGCTTTCTTTTAAGATACTTTTTAAAGAGATAAAATACATTTGTCTGCTAAGAGTCCAAGTAAATGCCCCAAACGTCCTTGATCAGTGACGTGATTTAACGGAATCAGTTTTCCCATGGCCCCGCTTTGGCAATGTTGGTAGCATACGATGGGTCTGATGATAAGGGCGGTTCAATAATGTGTGCTTACTTTTAAAAAAGAGAGCAAGAAGTCATCAAAAGGAGCACAAGATAAAGTGTTTAACTCTTCATCGGTTCAATGTCCTGGTACATTATGTATGAGACTCTGATGAGAGACACTGAGAGGACCTTGAATGTTAATCAAATACACCACAACAATGTAACATGACGGAATTCCTTTTTTCAGTTTTCGATTGCCAACTAATGTAGACATTGATTTCCACTCGCTGAGTTATGTTTACATTAGCACTAGTTACCCATTCAACCCGCGGGCCTGGTAAAAAACAACAACGAAAAACGTCAATTTTCTGCTTGTTCAACCAAGTATTAACCTCCGTTTTTAGACAGATAATTAAAAGTGCAACCGTTTCTCGAAAAGCACTCACTTACAACAATTTTTTAAAATAAAATACGAGATCATTGTTTTGAGTGGCGATCTGAAACTGATCATGTATCGAATTGTCTACCCTATTTAAATGATTTGCTACACTCTATCGAAAAGATAACAGTATTACTAACTGCACTTTATTACATTGAATTATTCTAAGGACACATTTAAAGTTTTATAAATGGAAATTTGACCCCAACAGGTGCACTGGATTTCTTATAAAAAACATCTGAAAACACTTATATGATAAAACATTCTTTGCAAATAATAAAAAAAAAGATAAAAGCTATAAAACACATTGCCTCCCCTACACACCGAATTTCATAGCACCAAACGCTTTATTTTTCTTTTTATCAATGCAGCTTGCTCCAGCTCTGAAAACCTCGGAATACTTTGTTTGCCTCCACTGAATCACAATGTTTGTTTATTCCCGCCCCCAAGACAATAAACTGGCCGGTGCATCTTTGTACAAGGAGCTGGACCGTAGAGCGGAGTATCACATGCACAGGTCACGAGAGTTTAGCCATCGTCCACGGATTTGTTATAGTGACCGCTGGTCATCTAGGGTCAGCGTACTTCTGTTGCAATTTTGCAGGTGTGCGTCTAGATTCGTACCGCCATGATGAAAAATAAATGGCTTTCATATTAAATTTATATGACATTATAATAACAAAAGAACATAGTTTAACCAAAAAGTGTGATATATTCCTCGATATTTATTGAAAAAAGTCTACTGTGTTCATATGTTTAGTATTTTTAGATGTATTACATTACTTTATTAGACCCGCCAAAATGCACGCAGATAATTTGAAATGAAAGGGCAGCCTTAAGAAAATCAATAGCATCATAACCACAGCCAAAACATCACATCGATTTCACTTTCTCACATATGTCTCCCAGACTTGATCATGTACCCATTAAAATATGCAAAAAAAGAATAAGAAGAGAGGGAAATAGAGAGAGATAGATTGCGAGAGAGAGACAGAGAGACAGAGAGACAGACAGATAGACAGACAGACAGACAGACAGACAGACAGACAGACAGACAGACAGACATAGACATAGACGAAGACAGAGACAGACAGACAGACAGTCAGAGAGACATGCAGACAAACAGACAGACACATACATACATACATACATACATACATACATACATACATACATACATACATACATACATACATACATACATACATACATACATACATACATACATACATACATACATACATACATACAGACAGACAGACAGACAGACAGACAGACAGACAGACAGACAGACAGACAGACAAACAGAGAGACAGCCAGCCAGACAGACAGACAGATAGACAAATAGACATACAGGCCGACAGACAGAAGCAAACCGAGAGACAGAGAGAGATACAGAAAAAGAGAGAAACCGAAAGTAAAAAAAAAAGGGGAGGGGGTTTCTTTCTCAGGATGCGAGTAGAGATAAAAACTTTGAAAGAAGCAAATTACTGCAACATTCAAATTAAGCAAATAATTAATTTTTTTCGGTTCCCAAATGGCAGAAAAGAAAGAAAAAGAAACCAAATTGCCAAAAAATCATTGTTCCAGGTGCCATCGAAGGCACGTTCTACAGAATATACGTAAATTTGTATTTGCATTAATGTTATCCAAAGCTGACATTGAGCACAAAAAAATCATACATTTATAGCTAGATCTAGCAAATCTAAAAAAGCGGGTGTCAAAGTCTCATTAGTATGCGTAGAGAGAGGCTTTTTCTAACAAACCCATGCCAAAGTAACACCTTTCTCTTGTAGCCAAACGGCAGCGTTTCCTCCACACTAATAGAGGCCTCGCGAATAGCGTGTTGAGTTGATTTGGTATAACGTCCAACGTCAGCTCTATATAGGCTACATTATGGACGAAGCCCAAAACTAACGTCTAACAGTTTTATGTGCTGCTACACACGATACAGGGCGTGGATACCATGATTGTTGTCTTAGCCGATCACATTAAACTGACACCGACCGCAACCAGTTGGGGGGGGGGGAGAATCACCAGGGCTCGAACCACAGACCTCCTGTATTGGAAGCCAATGTTCTACCCCCAACACCCCTCTACCCCCACCACACCGTCCAAATACTGGACCTAATGTGAAAACGAATACGACAGATAAGGAAATGAGAACCAGCGTCCAATGTAGATAGATGTATCTTCTAATCACGGAGCCGCTTGGCAACCAAAAAACCCCTATGCTAACGGGGCGTGATTTCATCTGTTGTCATCATGTGGGTCGCAAAGCCTGTAATGTTTCTTGTAGTCGTAGTTGACTTAGTCTAAAATCACTGCACGTAGCCCCAGTAGCTACTCTCATCGGTGGAAAGTCAATACAGTTTGTTATTTAGAAACACCTGCAACAGTCTCAGCTACATGGCGGACCCGTGTCGGAATATTTGATACCCTTTGCAGTATTTGCCTTTTCGCTAACAAAGCTGGGGTCTTTTCACGCCGTTCGCACCCAATATCGCAGGGAGTGTGACTTTGAATCACTTAGCACAATACATATTGTTTGATCCGCTAAAAATCATAAGTAACTCTTGTTTGCTCAAAATTAATGCACGAAATATATTCATATTCAAGCATAGCCTTGTAATTATTTTGAAAATTCAGCTCTTTCTAACTGCCAGAGAAAGGAATTTTTGAGCAGTCTTGTATTATAATCATTTTTTTTAAATTGGAATATGTACAATGATGTGCCGAGGTATACTGTCTTCTACAAACCTTTATTATGTTAAATGATTCATGTGATGGATTTCAAACACGTAAAAAAAAATACAATATTAAAAAAAACTATGAAAAAAGCCATTTCGAAGAGGTATTTTTCAAAGCTTAAATTTTTTCATGGATTTTCCCAAATGTAAATTAAATTCTGCTAATCATACAGAATGTTCATAATTATTCATAGATTTAGACCAAGGCTTCCAAAACTAGAAGTCTAGGTCTAGATACAAAAATAGCTGTGGAACTTCGGAGCGTCAAAGTCGAACAGGTTAGCTGGCCCGCCGCTACTACGACCAAATCATTAGTATGCCAGGATTGGACTCAATGGTGTTAAGTCAACAATTCAACATTTTCGGCACACTGTTTGACGGTGCTGAGTGGAGTCACACCAGGATCCCAAACGCGACATAGAGACCTGGAGTTACCCACACCAGTCTATGGTGAATGGTTCTATGTGTAGTGTACTTTTTCTGAGAGATGAAAGGTTTTGAATAATAATCTGCGAATTTTTTCAGTGCAAATATAAGCCAGCTCCTTGTACCAAATTAGGGTAATGGTGATTATAGTTTCATTGAAAAAAAAACTCCATCATTAAAACGTGTATGTGACAATCATTTGAGCCACTACAACTTTAACGATATATGAAAAGGTACCATCACTAGGACGCCATAAGTAGTGTCGCTGTGGCTTTCGACTTGGCACAATGCAAATAAAATGCAAAAGAGGAAGAACAAAGCTGAATAGAATACGAGATTTTGCCAGGCGGCTTAATCTATTTTTAATATACACGGGAAAGAAAATCACAGATCTGGAGGGCGCAGAAAAAAGATAAAGATAGATAGATAGATAGATAGATAGATAGATAGATAGATAGATAGATAGATAGATAGATAGATAGATAGATAGATAGATAGATAGATAGATAGATAGACTGATAGACAGATAGATAGAGGGTGAGAGAGAGGTCGCGAGTTGTAGGATGTATGTTAATTAGGAGAAATATCAAAAGTAAATAGCAGAAATGTAAAAGAAAAAGTTTTGCTAAATCCAAAACCGTCCACCGTTGCAGGTATACATCTACCCGTCAGTTTGATGATCAATAATTATTCAACGAATATTTCTTTCCATTGTTTGTACAGTAAGAATTTGATATTTAAATAAAACACAAGAGCCCTCCAAAGCGACACGCGATCCACGTTATGAAGTCACCTGACACCTGATAAGGAAATATCTAACTGCCGCTGAAAACCAATAAAGAATAACGAAACTTAAGGGAAAAAGACAAATAAAGTATAATTTATATAGTCAAGTTTATACTTATAAAAAGATTTTGCAGTGTTAGGCTACATTTCATCCCATAGTTAGAACACTCTAAATAACTATATGTAAAGGTTTTGTGTAACCCACTTTTGCTATAACCATTGCCTTCGTGAACCTTTATTTTCATTATCTATAAATTACACCAGACGCGCGCAAGCAGGTGCTGCAATACTCTATATCAAAACTATTTAGCACAATAATGATAATGATTAATAATTATAATAATAATAATAATAATAATAATAATAATAATGATGATGATGATGATGATGATGATGATGATGATGATGATGATGACGATAATGATAATTATGATGGAGCTGATGATAATGATAATGACATTGATGAATGCCATTAATTTTTGTCATACGAGACTTCCTAGTGAAGCAACATTGTCTGCAGTTTGAACCACATTGCCTGAGAAGCGGGCTAATGTCTGAGACCAACAGGCCATTATTGTAATCGCTCTTAAGACAGCTTGGCGGATGCCAGGCAGGTTGTCCTGAGGCTCAAGACGTCAGGCACATGGCATGGGAAGAGCAAGTTTCCTGGAAAGCACAGGCCCAGGCAGGGATAGGCGTGTGGCTCAGACCAGCCGTTGCTAAGTCCAAAACGCACGAGGCGGATCTTTCTAAATGCTAGAAAGTGGAGTCTATAGTCGCGAAAAAGAACATGACTGGTGAAAAAAAAATGAAAAAGAGAAAACAAAAAGGAAAAAAATAGCACAGGGGCCTTATCATAATTTTTAATAAACCTTGATTCTTTGCTCTTAACACTAATTGTGTTTCAATTTTATTTAGAACATGCACATTTGTCTATATTAATAGTAACAAACCTGAAATGGCAATTTAATTGACCACTTTTTAATCTTATAGTTATAGTATTTAAGATTGTGGGGGTAATAAATTGTTGTCACTATTTTACTTACACTTTAATCTTGAAAATCTAATACAATTACCGATAACAGTTGAATTCCTCAAAAAAACTCTTCTAAGTTACTTCCGACATGCACTTGGTGTTAGAGCAAGGGAAGAAGTCATTAAAATGATTTGTTGAGTAAATTTTATTTAAAAAACCTAGCAACAACACAGAACTCAATTTTCTTAAACTTCACAATGGGTATGTATTCTTCAAAAACATTATTTTATTTTATGGTATAAAATTGCTCGAACAATGAAATTAGATTCTCTGTTTCAGCATCAAATAATGTGCAGATCAATGCTTTGTTGCACTCAAAACTACTGTTTGTTTTAACTATAGGATAATAAATATATTAGTTTTGTTTACATTGCTAAAATCCTATGCAGCTTAAAGTAAATATTTCGTTCCAAATTCCAAAAAAACATTTTTTAATTATCGCGTGATAGAATGATTTATCATTTACGTTCTGATTGCTTAAAAAGAACAGCATATTGAAAATATTGTAAAATTGTATTCCTAATTGGATATGAAGAATCAGGAAGAGAAAGGGATAACAAAGACAGAGGGAGGAAGAGAAGAGAGTGAAAGAAATAGTGCTGAAGGAGCGAGAAAACCAAAAACAACGTGAGAGAGTAAGAGAAAGAGATAAAGAGAGAGAGAGAGAGAGAGAGAGAGAGAGAGAGAGAGAGAGAGAGAGAGGAGAGAACGAGAAATGAGAGAGAAGGAGAAAAAGAGAGAGGGAGAAAAAGAGAGACGATGGGAGGGGAGAGAGAAAGAGGAGGGAGGAAGAGAGAGAGAGTAGAGGAGGGGGGCCAGGGGGTGAAGGCAGACAGGGGGATACGTGTTTTGTGCTTTTCCAATGAGAAGCACTTGGAATTTTGAAACATGCGCAATCGATTTGCCCAAATGAAGTGATACGAATCAAAGATTTGTCTTGGCGATTTTTCATGCGGGAGTCAAACTTGCCCTTTGGGGTTTGGAAGTTAATTATGAAATGAAAAATGAGTGCTTGAGAAAGAGAGAAAGCAATATTGGTTAGAGATATAGAGAGATAAAGACAAATATGGAAAACTGACAGAGACATAGTATCTCGCGAACGGACGCCTAGAATGTTTACCAAGCCATCAAAAAGAAAGGAGACACTAAAAGAAAGAATATTAGAGAAAGAGAGGCACAGAGAAAACGAGAGGTTGACAGACAAACAGGCAGACAGACATACAGACAGACAGACAGACAGACAGACAAGCAGACAGACAGACGGATAGAAAGCGAGACAGAGAAAGGCAGAGAGAGAATGAAAGAGAAAACCGAAAAAATAGTAGAACGACCGATGATATATAGTAGAAATAACTTATTTGGTAAAGAAAAATTAGTTATAAGTATAGAGAAAATACCGTTCTTTTAATCTTCTTCATTGCATTATTAAGCGATCCATATTTGTGTAAGTCGCATCTTTTTCCTAGTTTGCGTGATTTGTAATCTGCTCATCCCTCCTATGACGACGCAATAAAATATTTACAAAGAAGCAATAATATTTATGGATGAATAGATTAGATAGATAGAATGATAGATACATAAATTGATAGATAGATATATAGATAGATAGATATATAGATAGATAGATAGATAGATAGATAGATAGATAGATAGATAGATAGAT
>RQTK01000556.1:0-42453 GCA_003991915.1 Elysia chlorotica | reverse complement strand
TAGATAGATAGATAGATAGATAGATAGATAGATAGATAGATAGATAGATAGATAGATAAATAGATGGATAGATAGATAGATAAACATGTTGAAAACACTTTTAGTTTTGTACTGCGTTTCCGAATTGATTTACTGGCAGTCTAATTGAAAGTGTTCATTGAAAACATAGAGTGGGTTAAATGAATCATTTAGGTTTAGAAATATACTTGTAGACTGTTACCACACTATGAATTTATTATAAATGCCATTGGCAATTGAGATAGATTCAATAAATAAAAGATAAAAAATGGAATGTTTGTCTCTTGGCTGTTTTTCTACCTTGCGATCTAGCTAGCCTGGATACATCCAATCTTCCCATCTTTTTATAGTATATTTTCCTTTTTGACGATGTAATTCATGAGCAAACCACAGTCACGTGCTAATTTTATTATTTTATAAAGATTTTAATCCATTTGAGCAGCTGTAATCACGTGCAGATTTTCCTAGAATTGAGTGTTAAATCCTGGAATTATAGCCAGACAAAACGGGATTGTGAGAGCATTGTAAACTGGCTTACCCAGATTTGCTGGTTTTACGACACGAGTGCATGTCAAACGTTTTGATGAGGAGATTTTAAAGAACCATGAAATTGCGCTCGCAATTTTGTATTGTTTGGTAGATTTTTTTACAAGGTAGGATTTGTTTGAGATGAATTTGATATTTGGTAGTTATTTGCAGCGGATGTTTTTTTATACTTACAATGCTGCATCCTCTTTATGTCTATAAAAACAACATAAATATAATTTATTAATTGAAAATGGTTATATCTAAGCTATATCGAACACTTTTCACGTTTTTTTCAAAGGATTAAAAGATACTTTTTTTTTTGTTAAAATAAATAATGAATATGGTTGGCAAACATTTCAAGTAGTTTCAATTGCGCAAAAAGATAACAAACAGTAAGGAGCTCAGAGTATTTCTAAAGTGTTTGTTATTTTTTCTTTTAAAGAAAAGTGAATAGACTAATTGGTCAAATATCTATTTGTTGAGATAAATTATCTGTTATGTACGAATATACCTGGCGTAAATTCTTTTTTTTTTTTTTCGCCATAGATTTTAAAGTATCATTAAAACCCAGTGACCTTGATGAGTGACTGCGAGAGAGCATGCGTTCACAGTGTCAAAGTGACGATTATTAGCTGGTCGTTAACGTATTCTTTTTTAAGAGTGTTAAATGTTGAACTATGAATCGCCCGTCTCATCTATTTTACTTGCCGCTAATTTGACCCTGTTACACTACGGGATTCCATCATGATAAAACGGATCTCAAAAGCGACTGCCCAAATAGCTCTATAGCGTAACTCAAGCGCTAAATGACGTTTTGTCAAGAGGAAGAATAATTCTCTGGCTCTCAAGAAGTGCCGTTTGATAGGCTTCATATTTCATTTTTTTATAAACCAAATCCCAGGTCGTAAAGAGAATATGTCATGAAAAGGAAATGAGAACCTCTCACGCCAAGCGACAATAGTGGACTTGAGTTCCGTCTCAAATAATGATGTGACCAATTTGTCAATACTACAGTGACTATAATAACGATTCTGAAAGAATACGTTTTATTCACATGCTTGACGCATTTTTACGAGTCAACTGGCGACCTGTGTGGAAGACATGAAAACCACATTAATCTTTTCGCGACAGTCATGGGAAAATGTCTCGTGACATAGGCGCCGATTAATGTTGGTTTGTAAAAAGTTGAGTTCTCTAGTGGTGCGCAAACATTTTCCTTAAGTTGTACACAATAATAATCAGTGTTAAAACGGTAGACCTTAGGTGAAAAAATAAATTCTATTTGGCAAAGGCCTTGAAAACTCTGAATTGACTATTATTTAAGAACAAAATTTAATGATAATCTTAAATGTAAAATGTTCTGCGTTTAACAGGCGAAAAAGATACTTATGAAATGCATCAAAAATTAAAGAGAAATAAGTCATTCATATAAAACTATGTAAACTCTTTTGGACAACCAAATCTGTTCTTTCTAATAACGCTTCCAGTTTTAGGGCAGCTACGCCTTCCAAGATGGATTAATCTAAATCTATACGATTATATAGACAAGTGAGCTACGCACAACAAAATACATTGATACTTAGCATCTACTCCATTCAATCTTGCGAAATACACTCTGGAATTAGTTTGCTTTCCTACCAAAGCCAGCGCATTGTTCAGTGTTGTAATCCTGCAGGGCTGCACATGTTCAGACAGTGGAATAAGTGTCACTTCTGACATCCCGGGCCGAATGGCTTGCCCTGCAGTCACTAGTCAGATATCTCAGCATCCCACAGGCCTCACGGTATCAGGACCACTCAAGAAGCTTATCGAGAGAGGAAGAAAATAAAGCGAAATAGAACGAGGGATAATTATTGTCAGGCACCTCAAGTTTTCATTTACGCGGATAATTAGAAGAATGGGTCTGATAAGTTTTTACCAGTGAATTAAAAAAACACTTTGTAGATTTAAAAAGCATAAGTACAAAATTTCTGTTAATGTATTGCCTTAAGCGTAATACTGTAATTATTGAGAATAAAATGCAATATCAATGTCGGTGATAAAGTACATGTAACACATTCAAGGTGCGTTATCTCTTAGTCGATTAAGTTAAATTAACCCCCCCCCGCAAAAAAAAACAAAAAAAAAACACCAAACAAAAACAAAAAATAAAAAAAGGTCGCTTATGCTCTCAAACTTGCTATTATAGTTCGGGTAATACGTATCATGCTGTGTGCAATGATAACTTAAAAATGTTACAGATAACCCTGTACAAAATAATGTGTCATTCTACAAACACAGAAAAATCTTTTAAATTAAACCATAAAAAATAAACAGTTACATTCATCAACTCTAATCTCTACTATGGTGTTTATTTTTTCATAAATTAAAAAAAACAACAATATCAACAAGAACAAACAAGCAAACGACCCTCCTGCAAGAGAAAAGTTTTGGTGTAGTGACTAGTATATAGTACTAGTAAAGAGGATTGCATCTTGTCTTGAGGAGCTGAGAGAGCAGTGTGACGTGAAGTGCCTGCAGCCATCTCAGTAATCCGGTTAGTTAATCTGGGTGGAGAGAGACTGGAGTCGATACCATACTGACCTTTATGGTGGTAAAATCGAAAGGGAAGGCGCACACACACACAATATTATATGAAGTAACCGTATTTATTATCTCTCTCGACTCGTCTCGTATCTCTCTCTCTCTTTCTCTCTCTCTCTGCTCTCTCTCTCTCTCTCTCTCTCTCTCTCTCTCTCTCTCTCTCTTTCCCACCATTTTACTCTGTTCCTGACCCTATCATAAGTATCCGTATTTATTATCTCTCTTGTCTCGTCTCTCTCTTTCTTTCTCTCTCTCTCTCTCTCTCTCTCTCTCTTTTTTTTTTGTTTTCCTCAACCTATCCATCACTCTCTTACACCTTTATCTATCTCGTCTCAACTCTTTCTTGTCTTTACTTTCTCTGTACCCCAACTCTCTCTTTATCTCTGTCTCTGTCTCTCCCTCTCTCACATTTGTCACACGTTTATGCTGTCTTAACCAATTTCCAAGAGTAAAGTTCGTAATATTTAATTAATTTTTTTACTACGTCCCCTTTAAGAAAGTGCCTTTTTATCAAATGGCTGTTAGAAATCCTGTGAATCGCAATGAAGAAAATGCAATACAAATCTTAAGAAAGAAAAAAAAAACTCTTCAAAACGTGTATACCCCATTTAAAGCTGAGTCGAAGCAAAAAGCGTGCAAATTCAAATTTTTTGGTTACAACAGGAATTAAGTTCTATTTCTATATTGTTTGGCCATATGATATCCTGGCTCATATTCTGTTTTCTTTATTTACTCTATAAAAAAAAGAAAGAGAAAAAGAAAAACAAAATGCTGTCTGTTAGAATAGAGACCGGCTAACAAGAAAATCAGTGAGGAGGAATAATACAGTTTTACATGCTGGCATCGCCTCGAGGCAAAATACGAGTTGGATGGAATAGCTGCAATCTGTTGGCTGGGTGAGGAGATCAAGAAAGGAAGAATAAGCGAAAAGGAGGGCGGAGGAGGAGGAGAAAAGAGAGAGAGAGAGAGAGAGAGAGAGAGAGAGAGAGAGAGAGAGAGAGAGAGAGAGAGAGAGAGAGAGAGAGAGGGGGGGTAATTGAGAATAGGGTGATAGAAGGAGGGGTAGAGAATATAGAGAAAAAACTACGTGAGAGTAAGAAAAAAACCTGTAATATTATGGTGTCATTCTGGTTGAGGATTTACTGGATATGCGGGAATATTCTACTGCACCCCAGTCTGATCTATGATGATGGTTTAACACTGAAGAACATAATTTTCTCTTAATTTTTAAGTCAAGACGGTTGAATTTTTGTACTCTCGCATTCAAGTAAGAAATGTGATGGCCGAGTCGTGGCTTTCTAAAGGGATAATATCACGACTGAGTAGCACTTAAAGTGTTTAACATTAGTATTATTGATCCTTTTTGTTAGAGAACGTTTATGCCAGTAAAATATTTTGTAGTGATACATCCCATGTATCTTTATAATAACGACAAACCCAGAAAAACTAGATGAAAAATGATAAAGACGGAGAGAGATAGAGAGAAACGGTGAGTGACAGACAGAAAGCTGGTGATGGTGAGATGCACAGAGACCAACAGACCCACAACCATAATGAATTACATGTACTTACAAAAAGAGGTGGCATGAAGCACTTGAAAATGTGAGATCAAAATTATTGTTACTATCGTTGCATACGTCCTTTCTTCAACTTAAATACATAAAAGTAAGATGTAAAAATTTCAAGTTGAAATAAATTAGATTACGGTTATTGAAAAAAAACTACAAAAAACACGACAAGAGGAAAAAGCAGAAGCCCTAAAACTGTGCATGCTTCACACGTCGTGTTGAAGACTTGAAGCTTTCAGCAACACAAAAAAATAATAATAAAGGAAAGGGGGGGGAAGAGAGATAGAGAAGGGAGAGGGAGAGAGAGAGAGAGAGAGAGAGAGAGAGAGAGAGAGAGAGAGAGAGAGAAGGGAGAGAGGGAGAAAGAATGGCCAGGAAACGAGAGAAAGAGAGAGAAAACAAGAGGAATAGAACGGGAGAGAAAGAAAACAACAGACACAACCGGAGAGAAAACAAGATACAAATGAACCAGAGAGAGTTGTATCATGTTCGACAACGCAGTATTGGAACTGACATG
Source organism: Elysia chlorotica (assembly GCA_003991915.1). Lineage (NCBI taxonomy): Eukaryota > Metazoa > Mollusca > Gastropoda > Plakobranchidae > Elysia > Elysia chlorotica. The sequence continues at coordinate 37,239 of RQTK01000556.1, read as the reverse complement.
TTGGATCTTTGAGAAGCCTGAAGTTGGGGCACTGCTTGCGCAATGAATGGGAATAATCAACGTTTACAAATCATTGCCTGCCTAGAATGAAATCGAGAATGGAATTAGTTTAGGAAAAAATCAAATTGCATCCTTCACTTGTCTCGTATTGTGATGTCATTATCAAAGCTTGCGTTGGCTTTAAGATTAAGCCCCAGGCGAGGCTAATAGTTTTGATACAAACAAAGCCTGAACTGAAGAAGATAAAGAGCTTGTAAATAAAGATAATACACATTGAAATGAGGTATGAAAGTAGTAGTTGGTCGGAAAAAAGAGTCTTTAAACTACCCACAAGATTTAAACAAAGTATCAGGTTCTTATTTGGTGGTAAAAAGGTATATTTTTAAGTTGAGCAAATAGGAATAAAAGAGGATAATGCGTAAATGATGAACAATTGAGTTTTTGGTGCCAACAATTTCTGAACACTTTTAACATAAAAAAGTGATGAATAATTAAAAAATAGACGTGGAATGAAATAAGTTATACATATTTTGAAGGAATAAAATACGAAAATATAAAAAAAGATAAATACAACAAACTAGTAAATAAACAAAAGGAGAGATCGAAAAAAAAGAAAGAAACAGATATAAATAGATAAATCAGCAGAAACATAAATAGCGAGAGACCGAAGCAAAAATTTTTGTTTGCGTGCGTTATGTAAGCAAGTTCAGAAAAAAAATTACAGCATCTCTTTACAAGTACCTTACTGATCCAAATAAAAATACCGATGGACAGAATTATTTTAAAAATATTTCAGTCACTTTAATTGGAACACATATCATTCGAAAAAAGAGGAGATAAAGTTATCACAAAGTACAAAAAAGAACAAAAAAGAATAAGGAGAACGACAGATAGACATCCAGAAACTGATAACTTTTTTTCTGTAATATTTCAGTTTCCTTGCGGCTACTATTAACACAAAAACTCAGGCTGACTCAAAATCAGATAGCGTCTGTCGACAAATTGGCTGTGCTGATGTCATTAGGAGAATCCAGAGTTAAGAAGCCTGTACAAATATGGGATGAGGCAACGGCTGAGATTTCGCGAAGCCATTCTCTAAAGGGCAGACCAGCGTTTATGCATGATTTTTTGGTTTGTTCTAAGTTTAAAAAAAATTAAGGATGTAAAATTAAGAGGATTTTTATACAGCAGGAACTATGACTGTTGTTGTGGGGTATGTGAGAGAGAGAGAAAGAGAGAGAGAGAGCGAGGGAGAGAGAGAGAGATAGAGAGAGAGAAAGTAAATGAGAGAAAGAGAGTGTCAGAGAGAAATAATCACGGGAGAGGACAAAGCACTTACAAACTAGAGATAAGTGGATATGTAATAGATAGATAGGTAGGTAGATAGATAGATAGATAGATAGATAGATAGATAGATAGATAGATAGATAGATAGATAGATAGATAGATAGATAGAGGGAGAGGGAGAGAGATAAATCTAGAGAAATAGAAATAGAGAAATTGAGAGAGGGAGAGAACGAAAGAGAGAGTTTAATTTTCCAAGTAAGACTTAGAATGATGCGGTGCAAAAGAAAGGATAAGCATATACACGAAACGTCCTGATTAATATGATGAAGTCTTCTTCAAAAACGTCTGTGTTTGTATTTAAATAAGGATGAGGGCGTGTGTGTGTGTGTGTTTCTTCTAAAAACCAAACCAAAACAAAAAACAGCGTTGTTCTCCAGAATTTTCAGGATCATTCTTGGGTCCAATTTTAAGACATTCTAAAAATGGGGTTTTCTCGAGGGCTTCCTAGGATCAAGTTCCTAATATAATCAGTTAAGAAGAGTTGTTTACGTAATGAAAAATTTGCTCCATTTTGAGCCTTTGCAAAGTGTGACAATTTTATTCTTTCGAGAAACAGAGGGTTATAGCTGTTATTTGTATGGCCCATCTCAAAAGAGTGATGAATATTTAAAAAAAGCAAATGAAACAGCACCAACAACAAGACAACGCTTTTTTATCTCATTTGATTTGGGGCTTACAACTGTTTTGCAGTTTCATTTGGCTACTTTTATCTAGTTGTGCAGGTCATACTCAACTTTTTACTGGAAACTCAATCATATTTTAGTTTTCATGAATATCAGAATATCGCCTAAGGTATTTTGTCTTTTTTTCTGATAAACTAGGTCATCAAAAACAATTTGGCAAACATTTTTTTTCCAAAATACTCTTTTACGACATTGAGGATTATCACAAAATATCCACATAGACATTATTTATCACACAACAATTTAGCTCGAAAAAAATATTAAAAAACAACAACAACAACAAAACAACCACCAAACAAATTTGTGTTATGGCTCTCGCTCTTTCTGTCTCTCCTTTTTCTATCAAGCTTCATTTCGTTTTTTTTTTCACTGATCCCGACCTCTCTCTCTCTCTCTCTCTCTCTCTCTCTCTCTCTCTCTCTCTCTCTCTCTATCTATCTATCTATCTATCTATCTCTGGAGGGCGCGTTAGCCTGGAGTAGAACATCGGCTTCCGACGTAAAATGTCTGTGGTTCGAGCCCTGGCAATTTTGCTCCGTACTGGTTGGGTCGGTGTCAGTTTAATGACAGGAGTCATGGTATCCTCACCCTGTCTCGTGTGTGGCAGCACATAAGATTGTTAGAAGTCAGTCTTGGGGCGCGTGGACAATATAGTCCATATAGTGCTGATCTTGGACGTCAAACCAACTCAACTCAACTACTACTACTACTACTACTACTACTACTACTACTACTACTACTACTACTACTACTACTACTACTACTACTACTACTACTACTACTACTACTACTACTATTGTGAACACAGAATATATCCTATCACAATTGTTTAGTCTGGTTGGCAAGCGAAACGTTTATAGAACATTATCTTGTCTGTAATATTGGCAACCGACATTGTGTTCTGCTATTTAGCTGGGTTATAATGACATATTCCGAATCTTAGAGCAAACACAATGTTTTTCTTTACAAAAAGTGTAAACAAAGACTGAGGACAGCCAATCTCTTAGACTACTTACTATAACACAGAAATTGATTTTTGTTATTTTATTATTGGTTGTGGTGCTTTCTATTTGTTAAACAGAAATTCAGAGGGAGTAAATATACCAGCCTAGAATGCCTGTGTTTTTAATTTAATTTTGACTGTCTTCTTTTTCTATTTTTTTATCGTCCTTACATACTGCAAGTTTCTGAACTCGCGTTCGACCTAACTTAAGCAATTTATTTTAAAAATCATGTCACAAAAAAGGATAAACGATGTAGACCGTGGTAAAGTTAAACTATATATCACTAAGTTTGAAATTATATAAAAAGATAAATTTTGTTTCATTTCAAAAGACTTGGGATGGGGAAGACAAACAAGCTGTATTGAATCATATATATTTAAAGCCTATGTGACTTTGTAATAAAATAATTGTAATGCATGTTGAACCAGCTTAAATGTTAGAGGCTTAAACTACTGGTAATTTGTGTTTTATGTCAAGAGACAGGGAGTGGCAAAGCACACTCAATATGTTTTAACTTTGTTTTTCAGAATACGGAATGACAACGCCACTTACAGGACATATACTTATGCAAGTTCAAATTCGAAATTTCAATAAAGTAAATCACTGACTATGTAATAAGTTGCTCTAGAGTTATTATCTTTTGAAAATATTAGCAAATGACTATTTACAACACATGGACCCCTTTTAATCAATTCTAAAAGTACATCTAACTAGAATACTTTTATTATATATTTGCTAACCAATTTTACCAAGAATTTATACATCCTTCACAACGTGAGCTTTCTCACATGCCTTATTTAAGTAACTTTGGCTGTGAGTTTGTTATATTTTGATTTCTTTTTAATGTGTTGTAATACTATTAATCTTTGTCCTTACATCCTACCTTCTTTTTTATTTATCGATATTTTCGTATCGATGAATAATTTTAATACTTTTGTTGTATGCGGCGAGTGTATTTTGAATTTCTTCGTATGAAATGAACAAAGATTTCTGTATTTTGTGTAGTTAATATTCTGTAATTGACAACAACAGCAAATTGTTAGGACATTTACATGTTCTGAATCCCTGGCTGCTTGTCAGAGTTTGTGACTTTAAAGTGGAGACCATACCTGTTTGTGAGAAACCAGTGAGATTCAAGTGTCTGCTCTATAATCAGCTGATCCAGCGAAGATTTGCGCTGGCATATTTATTTTCTTTAATTAAAAAAATTATATTGTTTTCATAGCTGAAGGCAGTGGAAATATCTTGCATGAAAAATTTGGACCAAATCACGTATGCTGGTCATTATGTCCTGTGAACATGGGTTTTAAAGTATTCATCCCGCCTCGTTGTCTTATTTACACAATGCCATTTATACTATATTTCGTGAGTTTTTTTTATCAGAACTTTCCAATTAAACTCATGGGTTTGGGGAAGACTCGATGATATTAATAGTTCCTCCAACTGTACTGACCGATCAATTGTGTCTCTCACGCTCTCGAGTAGAAAAAATTACTTCCCTATCGGGTTATCCTTTCTGGTTATTACTAAGGAAATATAAATTTCATTTAAACTGAACTTGATTTACCTAGAGCTATGTTCTGTTCAGGCTCATAGGTTTGAGAAAAACTATGATATTAACTTCCTCTAAACTGCACTGACCGATCAATTGTGTTTTTCTCGCTTTCAGATTTAAATATTACTTTCTTGTCGCTTTACTGGTTCTGGTTATGACTTGTACTAGTGAAAATACATTTCATTTAATCTGAACTTGGTTTATCTAAAGTTCGGTTATTGTTCAGGCTATACGTGTGCCAACTTTCTAGAGGCTTTGTGAAAGTGCAAGATGAGTTTTACAGGGGAAAAACTCTTTGTGATCGGGAAAGATAGTTGAAGGCACTGTTTGCCTCTAAATACAGTTGGGCATTGAACTAAGACTGTCGACGTCAACGTTTCATTCTGACATCCACACACCTAAATGTAATTTCAGGCAGGATAAAAAGCGATTTACTCTGAATAAATATCTCCCAACTTTCAAGGTGTTAAGCGCATTTCCTTTCACCTCATAAGAACATTTTATTCAAACAATACTGTATGTGATCCTCATTTGTTCCAGTTTATTAAAAACCAAATTCGAGCATTATCTCACTGTTTACATAAGTTTAAAAAATTTAATAACTTTTATACTATAACAAGAGAGGATTACGCGCTGTACAATGATTATTATATCCTAAGATCAACAAAGGGGGATAACCACCAGTATTAAAAGATCACTGCCATTAAAGTTATCTGCACGGGGATTAATCTTTTTCTGAAAGAATCCCTGTGGGGAACAACATCTTGTAAAACAGTTATCACAAAAGGTGTCCAGCACTGAGGGGAAGATTGAAGTGTGTCTCATACCATCTCGAGGGCTACCAAGATAAATGACCAGGCTGTATTTCAGTTAGAGTGTTGATGGATAGTTTGGAGTGTGGGATGGTGTCTCCTCCTTCTTCCATGGAACACAAACAAGGCAACGAAACCCCAGTGAAGGGTTGTCCTCCCATCTCGCCTTTATCCGGGCTGTCTATGCTCTTGAACTTTCAAGTGCAGGTGTCTCTCTGCGCATGTCGAAGGTGAAAAGGAAAAGAAAAAGAGTGTTAGTAAACTGGAGGAGTTGAATGTTCTAAAACTGTTGGAAGTGATAGCTTAGGCGCTAGATCTGGGTCGCAAGTACAGTGTCTCCGTATAACTTATAACTCGTCTTAAGACTTCTTATTCACAGAATTATGTTTCGATGAATTGCAAACTATCCTCAATTTTGTACGAACATCCTCTAGTGTGTTTCTTTAAACCTTGATTTTGCAGCACGCTGCGCTCTACATAATATTTAGTTTACTGTAAAAATAATTAAATAATTGAGCTCATGCAATATAAAAAATCACATAAACTTATGATATATCGAAAACAAAACCAGCTGGATCATTGCTGTCCCATTTGATTAAGTAACGGAAAAATCATTCTTCGACAGTTTTTATCAGTGGCGATTATTTAAAGCGCAACACCTTTTGTTGCATCATTATGTAGTAGCTTTATAGACAACAAAATAAGTATAGACTTTAAAACATAAACATAAGTTCAGTGCTTTGTTATATAATTCTGGCAGACTGCCAATATACTCTGATCTGCAATAATGGAGAATTTCGGTTGATATTTTAAATTAAACAAAAAATTTGCATATATCGAGCAGCAAAGACAAAAGCAGAACTGAGTATGTAAAGCAAGTTTAGATGGAATATGTATAAAGGCATGCAAAAGCAAAACAAAAACAGGGGGACGGTGTATAAACTGGTATATGCAAACAACAAAATGGCAAACAGTTATACGTGGACTCAGAATGAAGCATAGAAACAAAGCAAGACAAAAAAAAGAATATAACATTGTGATAAAGAAATAGTAATGGAAATAAAACTTACAGACCCCTGTCTAACTTTTTATTTTCGCCATTCCCCTCAAGAAGAACGCTCTTTGATATGTATATATATTTTTTTTTACAAAAGAAACAATTTCCTTCCAAAAACAAACTATAATGGCTTCTACGAGCCTTCTTGCAAAAGGAACGTCACTCTAGACACCCGCCATGGTTTCTATTGTTTCCATAGTGGAAAAACGCTGGGCTGGATGCACCGTAGAGCGGGGTTTAACCCCTACACCCCAGGACATGGTCCGGTCTCGGAACACTGAGGGGAGGCACAGTGCCCACCTACGGGCGTCCGTCACGTCAAATAGACGCTGCATTTATCAAGGACAATCAGCAGCTCGCCTTGATACTTTTTCTGGTTTTTTTCCTCCTTCTTTCTGGGGTTTTATAGGACATAATATTATTTGAAACATTTTGCCATCATATGAACACTTAAGGAAACCCCTCATGGACGCCCATATCTACATTCTCGCTATACATTGAGCCAAAATTGCCAATTCTCTTCCAGTTGAATAAAGTGCTGATTTTTAGTTGGTCACATTTGATTTTATTCGGTTTCTTTTTGTGTTTTTTTTTCCTTTTTTGTTCTTTGTTTTGTTGCTATCGTCTCATATTTTTCTTTTCATTTGTTGTTGTTGTTTTGTGTGTATTCATTTTCGGAGGGGGCACAAATAAATACTCCTATGCTTCTAAGATATATTAATTAACATGTTATCCAGACAGTTTAAAAAGCAACTATTTTCAAGCTATTTTATTCTAAACATGGAAACACACTGTCCCTAGAATGATAATAATATACCCAATTTCGGACTATTGAGACTTAAACTGCAGTAAATATTTTTTTCCATTCTCTAAAGGATAAGTCCCGGTAGCTGTTATTTCAAAATCATTATTTTTAAAGATCTACACTTTTAAAGGAACAAGCCCGCAACACGTTCCTGTCAGATTGTTCGCATCCAGGATTGTCGCTGATATGTTAAAAGCAGCACGTTGGTAGAAATTCCATCTGTTATGATGACATTCAAAATCAGATCTGCGTGGTGCGGTACCTTTTAAATTAAATTAACAGAGACAGAATCCTGGTGGCTTGTGTGCCAAGCAAGACTCTTTCCATGTTCGCGCTCTTGACAAATTATATCCCTCAACTACCCTAAACGCTCCTCTTGTTCGAGGGACAAAGCAAGACAGATTATGATCATCAGCAACTGTGGAGGCGAAATTGACGACAAGAAAGGATGGAGTACTCAAAGTCATGAATGCCTGCACAGATTTGAATAGACTGGACGGATAACTTTTTAGCTCTGTACAAGAGTTCGGTCGTTGAATTAAAACGGGGTGGAAGAGTAGTTGGCCCACTGCAAAATGGTCAAGTGTAAGAGGTTGATTGTTGAAAGGAGGCATAGGATTTCTCGTATTTCCAGAAAATTATGGTTTTGGGTTGCGTGTCTGTCACAACAGGACGTGCTCAATGGGAGTCAGACACGGCCTCGTATTCAGGTGTCAGCCAACCATCTCCTTTCATCCAGGACAGCTCTTTTGGGGACATACTTAGAGGTAGAGCAGATCAGTTAGATATCGTTCCATGTTTTCTTCTAGTTTTATGAACAAGGTATTGTAAATACAGGGGAATGGCGGAAAAAAGAATTGGACCAGGAAAATAGAGAGTGAACGGACAAAAAATATGATATATAGTGAAAAGGGCAGAAACAGATAGATAGAGACAGAAATCGACTGGCATACAGGAAGGAAAAAAAATAGTGACTGAGACAGAAACAGATTTGAAAAAGAGGTCAGGCAAATGGTTGCTGAGATAAAAGGATAAAGAGAACGTTTTTAGAAAGTTATGATACTTTACCAACTAATAGATAAACCACTCAATTCCCAATGCCTCTAGCTTATACAATTATCTAGTAGACAACGAACAAGAATAGACATAGAATCGCATACCAATGTTACACCATTAAAGAAAAACTTCTAAAGCATATTAATGGTCACAAGCCATCAAACTAGTATTCACGATTAAGACCTACTATTTCAATCAGAAGTCTCTGGTTTGACGTATCCTGGACCCCCAAGAAGGATCTTTTAGGCCCGAAAAGTTCCATCAGAATATAAAACAACTGTTCGGATGTAGCTCTTGACTAAAGTGTCTGAAAAACTCATGAGTCGTGCCTGCAAGGGAATAACTACACAGAGTGTGAAAAGAAAAGGAAAAGACCCACACTTCTCACCACTGTCTCACTCCCACTCTAAATTTGACCAACTGACAAGCGGCTGAAACGGCCGAAAATGAAAATGAGAATGTTAATTAGTCGGCGAGAATCAGTGGGGAGCAAATCAAATCAGTTCGAGAAATTAATCAGCAATATTTCAAATCTGCATCAACATTGTGTCTGGGGCCTATTTCATTGTAGCGATCTCATCAAACCGAATCTCATTAGCAAATAAAAATGTTTGACGGGTCTGACCTCATGCATAATAAATGAGCAGCCATGCCCAGTTGATGCAATGTCTGGTTGTTCCTACCAATGGAATTATCTACGACTCTTTTTTTTCTTTTTTTTTTTTTTACTAAGTTAGGCATATTTCGCGTTTGGTGACATGCATATTTCTCGTGATACGTTTTTCCTCTAATTTATTATTTCCCCCACGATATCACATTTTCTTTTTATACCTCTATTTTCTATTGATATTTTAATGTGCTTAGTATTATTTGTTGATAAATTTCAAGGTACTATGGATGCGGAGAGATATTCAATATAGATCTTCACTGTAGTGGGAAATGAATTTTGAACAATTTTATAAGTCTGCATTGTTCTACACCAAAAGCAGCACCGTTCCATCAATTAAACCACTATTGGCATTGATTACAATGATTTTATATTTTGAAGTTAAAGAAACCTCCTTGTTTAGGACCAAATCATAGAACCCTTCCGGGTTTAAACGTTAAAAAAATACCAGGAAAGCAGTTGGTCGAATACTAACAAAGTTTTTCTTGTAGCATACACACCAACAATCCAAACGAAGCAAAATTAATGTAGATTGAACAGCTTGCTATTGCATCTTACTTTAAATCCCAATGCAAATGTTTTCTCTACTACAATGACTTGGCACTTTAATCTGAGAAAAAGATTTTTAGGTCACACAAACACCAAACTAATACATTACTTCGCACTCCTAATTGTATCCGCTATCTCGAATGGTGTATGTTAAAACGAAACACCACCAACCCATAAAAAAGAGAATATTAAAAAGAAAAAAAAAGGAAAAAAGAACGAAGAAAGACAACTCTTTCCCCAAGAAGCCTGCGTGCAGAATAAAAATGCAGAATTACACATGAGATTAGGCTTATCTGTCCAGACCCACCCCCTTTCTGTCAGAAGAAGAGTGCTCTTACAAATTGCCATTGTACTTGGTAATTCACTAATTCTACCCTGTCTGCGTGCTTGATTTAAGGGACAGGGAATCTTTGTGGCTTAGAACACAGTGCACATTCTCATCCCAAGTGGCACAAAGAGATTTGAAAGTTTGGGATAAAAAAGAAAATTATAACTTATATTACAGACGAAGTGTAACAATAAATGACCCACAAAAGGAGCCACAAAATTCAAAATTATAGAAAAAAAAATGAGATTAATGACAGATACAAAGAGTAAAAAGTAATAACAAAGATAAGACACGGGTAGTTCGAAGAAGAATTAGAGACATACAAATATATAAAAACAAGCAACTTTTGAAACAGACTTAAAACGGACAAAATATGAGATAAATAGACAGGCAGATGCACACCCATACTGGCAGGCATACAGGCATACGGGTCAACAAAAAGTAAACAGATAGAGAGAAGAATAAATAACCGAAGAAAACGAAAAGGACTGAGAGTGAAATAATGCACATCAATTTGTAATCCGTGCACATCCTAATCGGAGAGAGGACTAGACCAAGAGGGTTGACCGGAAAGCTGAAATCTTGGAGGCCTGTAGTATTTCTGTCACAACATCCGCCCCTTTCCCTGGCCTTGTCAGGAGAGGGGCGGCCCCCCAAATTACTTGCTGCTTTTCAAGTGTCAACTGCTCAGCTTTCATTCCAAAAGTTCTTTTTCTTCACATTTCGGGCGTCTTAAATAGGGAAGAGCTGTGCTCTTTGCTAATTCTAGTTGATCTAGAGGACAGAGAGAGAGAGAGAGAGAGAGAGAGAGAGAGAGAGAGAGAAAGAGAAAGAGAGGGAGAGAGAGAGGCAGAGACAGAGAGAGTCAAACAGGCGGACAGACACACATACACCAAGATACATAAACAGAAAAGGATAGTAAGAGTTAGAGTGAGAGAGAAACGGGGAGAGACAGACAGAGAGACCAAGATACAGGGAGACAAAGATAGAGTCATTTTTACTGTGCTTTCTGTACAGTCATCTGCCTGTCTGTCTATCTTTCTTTATCTCGCTTTGTTCCAACTCTCTGTACAAGCATTTTTGGTTCCCTTCCTTGCCAGACAATAATGACTGTTCATTTGAGAGCCAATAATTGTTAATGCCATTTCGTCCTAGTGTTTTTTAGTTTTAGATTAATGTGTGCGGTTGTTTTATTCAGCCTGTCGTTCCTTGGCTTGTTTGTAGCTATCTATCTTTTCTTGGGGCGCCAAAAAGGCATATCATTATCAATAATATTATTTTTACAATTTTGATATAAACATTCAATATAGGTAACAGTTTAAACAGCTTAAGATGCAGAGAACAACTTTGCAGTCACTTTTTTAAAACCCAGATTAAACCAAAGAAATTATGATAGTTTAAAAAATGTTGTTTAGGACTATTCTCTATGACATTCTCATAGTATTGAGAATGGACCCCATTGCCTTTTTTCACGCCTCTAACCTTCTATGAAATACCGGTAGTTTATGTGTTTCCACTGCAAACCAAACCATAAGAAAAAAACCAGATATTTTTACAGGTGACATAGACTTCTCTCATTAATATGGGCACTGCACTCTTTCACTTGAGCAGGATTGTCCATGAAGTGTCTTGATCATCAAAAGATTCTTAGAAAATTTGTCGGTGTCACTCGATTTTTAGAGCCTACCAGAAACCTGGTTTTCCCGGAGGTGATGAGTTTATGTTGTCTTTCAATGCAGTAAACAGGAGACGAGGCGTCGCAACAGTTGACTTAGTGGGTTGTATTTTAGCTCTCCAAGGCGACTCGACTCGACTTTGGTGTAAAATCTTGCAACTTGAGAATTTAACCTTTCAAACGTTGTGAATTTCCTTTGTATTTATGGCGTAAAAAAAGAAAGAAAGGGAAATAGAGATAGAGAGAAACAGAGAGATAAAGGTAAAGAAAGAGAGAGAGAGAGAGAGAGAGAGAGAGAGAGAGAGAGAAAGAGACAGACAGACTATGTCGGGGATCACGGTGTCATTAGCATGAAAAGATTTAAATAGCCTTGACCTTCAACATAATTAAGCTTAGACGTCTACGATCTTCTATTAAAAGTACCAAGGCTTGCAATCGACGTTTCTTTCAGATCTATTAAAAGTAACAAGGCTTGCAATCGACGTCGTTTCTTTCAGAGTATAATGACTGTAAAGGATACGTAAAGGCATGATAAGGACCCATTCAAAAGTGACTCTAAAACATATAGTAAATCTCTATAATGAAAAGCCGTCTACATTGGAATGTTTTATCTGACGAGATAATCTTCGCCAACGATAGGGCTTGGTATTTATGGCGCAAATAGAAAATAAACCATTTTATTACACGCCTTACCATAGACATGATTATGAAAGCTGCCGCGAAAGATTTTCGGCAAGAATCATCAAAGATACATAGAATGTCAAACTGTAACTCGAAAAAACCACATAGATAGTATATCTCGCATCAAGCAGAACGTAAGGGGATTAGCACTACTTAGCAGTAGGTCATTCTACCGCAATTGCTTTTCGATTTGAAGGACATGACTTCCATCAAACTCTAAGATGAGGCGAGGCAAAGACCACCATGACTTGAAGGAAGGACATTGTCTATTGTCTGTGATCTGACTGTCAACAAAACAGACAAAAGCCTTTCTCCACGAGACTTTGGTGTCCTTCTTCCTCAACCTTGGTGGCGAGGAACACCAGGCGACTGAAAGCCATCTTTTACCTCAATTGACAGAAAACGGCCAGCACTTAACTTTTAATGGTAGCGGAAAGGATTCGGGCTTTTGAGTCTAATAGCTCGCGCTTTCCATCGCAAAGAAACAGGTCTCCGCGCTGCTGAATGGTCCAGTAGAAGGCAACATTTTATCTCAGCCTTGGCTTCAGGTGTGACAATCTCAATCCATCAATCTCATAGAACCATTTGTCATTGACTGTTTGCTCTAGATATGGCCAGCGACAGAGAGACGTTTGTGCTGATGTTTACTCGGAAGCCGTTCAGACTGGAGCGCCCATTGGGCTAAATTTTACTGATACCTTGGAAATCTCCATCCCACTTCCAAGCATCGCCATTCCGGAGTTTGTCAAGCAATTATATAAACATTTTGAAAATTCCTTCATCATAGCGATTTTTTTACGAATCACATTCATTACGAAAAAATACTGTTTATTTTATTTATTTATTTTTTATTCTGTGACTAACTTTGAGAGTTGAGTTAACTTTTTCAAGACGTTGATGATGGTCCTCTTTTTTCCCTAAGGACGTGCTTATGTAAAGCCTGTAAGTCCTCTGTGACAGAGTAACTAAAAGAAAGAATGATAGTTATAGTAACATGCTACACAATTCCTTTTTGTTTGATCACTCTTATTTCTTAGGGTAAAAATGGTAAGATATGACCCTAGACAGTACTGCGCCGCGTCTCCTATGGGAAGTTCAGTCGACTCGAGAATATCTAGTGCCCGTCGCGAAAAGGTTAAAAGACAAACTAATATTAACAGATTGAACGAAATTATTATAATTTAAATATTGGATTATGAAATATTCGCAAGAATCTCTTTTCATGTAATAATTCACATATTTATTTGGACCCCACGCCCTTATTGCACAATAAGAAGTTTGTTAAAAATCATAAATGTACAGGAACTCTGCACTAAGCTATAAAAAACGTTCGAAAACATACTTATAAGTTCATTCCAATGCTTATGGCTGTTGGAATTCAAGTCCACTGTAAAATATGGTTGTCAGAAAGGGTTCATGGCATTACTTGTTGACTTTTGGGGAAAACACGCTTCGTGAAATTAAGATAAATGTAATTCTTTAAAAATAAAAATAAAAGATCTATAATCTTGTTGTATCTGTTTTATAAAACTTAGTTTAAGAAAAAAAAGAGTTAGCAATAAAGTTTTAATGACTATAGTATAATTAACTCACACGAACTTTATCTTTGGGTATGCGACCAACATGTATATATAAAGATATCTTTGTCAAACTAAACGCTCACCTATCTATCTATCTATCTATCTATCTATCTATCTATCTATCTATCTATCTATCTATCTATCTATCTATCTATCTATCTATCTATATGGTTCATTCACGAATAAATCTTTCTTACGTTTACATCTGCAATGCTGATTTTGAAATAAAAGAAATTGTATCACTTTTTACTCCCAGCCAAGAGTTCAATCGCTTTTCTGTTGTTTCTTTTCTTCTCATGGAGCCTATTAGGACATAACAACGAATTTCTAATAAAAATAATAAACAGGAATTGAATGCTTCAAGAAAGCGGATTAATTTCGATGATAGACATTCGTGTATACACCCCATGTACCAAAGCATCAACATTTTAAAAATCCTGTGACGTAATTTTACATTTTGTTTAAAATGAAATAAAAAAACCTGCAAAAACACGCTTTAATTGCTATATTTTTCTAAACTGTGAAACTATTCCTTTTTTCCTGTTTTTTTTCCTCTTGATATTCTTCAGGATGCTCGATAACTAGGATGGCCCGCGTCCACTCAAACTCAATCTCAGCTTTCTCTCCTTCTCATTTGGCACGCGCGGAGTGAAACGATTCTCAAAGGAATGGACTCTTTCCTCCCGGACTCACGTTCCATGATCGAACTGACACACACACACAAACACACACACACATTCATTTATACCTCACAAAAGACACTATTTGGCATTCTGTATTGAATATCCAGTAAACTTTACTGCATACAAAAATTCACAATACACGCAATCTACAATGTATTCAATTTTGTTCTACTAACTATACAAACTTCGACAGTATCCAAGAACAAAGGCGAACAAGTAACTAAGACTACCACGGCTTATTGTGTAAGTGATCTGTGCATTGCGTGTTCTCTAAAATCTGCCAGTACTCATTCTCTGACCGTTTCCTTTTCAAGCATCCCGTGAGGAGAGAAATGACCTTCAACTGTCCACTGCTAACGACTCACGCAGGATTTAGACTTGGCAACCATCTCCCTTCAATGCCTTCGACCACAAGATTGGCTGAACTCCGACAGAGATGAGAATACCTATTCCCCTGTAGAGAGATAAATTATTCAAGCTTTACCCATTACCATTGGGTTTTTTTTTGCCTACAGTAATCGGCATAACCGCGTACAGTATAATAAATTTATTTTTGTAAAAGTATAAAGCCTTTTTTGTGAATATAAAAAATCTATGGAAGGTGCTGTCCGGATGTCTTATCTTTTATCAGTTTTCTTCGACCCTTTAACATTTGTGATTGATGTCGAGTAATATTCTTGTTAAATACACTAAAATACCTTCGTTGACCCAAACAAAATGTATGTTATTGCTATTGGAGAAAAAAGTAACATCTCACGCAAAAAAACCTTCACCCATAAAAGACAGACATTTTTTGAATATGGCAAGCTAGGTTGACGTTTAAATATCATGACATACAGAAGGCATTCATAACCCTATTCCTGTTACTAATAAGAAAACTCAAATAGACGAAATATTGACATTGCCGAAAAATGATCTCGCTGCCAACTGGCCAGCGAGAGTGAGGGACAAGGTTAAGTAGGCCAGCCCACAAAATGCTTAACAGATCAGCCAAATCACGGAAACCAATCCGCAATATTTCAAATTTGCATCAACGCGCATGCGCGTGGGCTTAGCGTCATGACTGGGTGGCCCATCATTTCCAAATGAAATGTTTGAGGGGGCATGACCTCATGAATATGAAATGAACCCGCATGCGAAGTCAGTGCACCAGTGATCGAAGTCGCTTCCAAATCGAATTGCCTCGTCTTCAGAACATACGTTTGGATTTTCTCAATCATTTTATGGTATGCGCAAACATGTTTTCAACACAGACCGAGTGAAATGAAATAGATTAAACGTATAGTTTTTCGTTTAAAACATATAACAACATCCCAATATTATTCCCCAGTTAAGGAAGGGAAGGAGAAAGAATACATGATAATTCTACCTGTTATCGTGTTATCAGTTACAATTATTGATGCTGTCGACAAAACACACTTAATTTCTCTTCAAAATAAACACAGTTTATAATATTGTCTGATCCTATGGTATTTAAATCACTCCTTTCAAATGTTAACTTCTTTTTTAAGACGCACGATTATTGTTATGATAAATTAATTTGAGAAAGTCATCATAATAATAAGTGATGCGCTATTTATGTCATTTATTGGAAAATGCCAGTATCTGACAATCTTGCTGGCGTACTTTCGGTAATTTAGGAATGTTTTACTGATTAAAAATGTCTCATATAGAGATCAATATTACCTATTAACAATAATGGTTTACCTAAAATAATTTAGATACAATTTCCAATATTTTGAGGTTCATTCTTTAAACTACAAGGCGCAAAATTCAACGCTCAATCTCGTACTCTTTCTCTGTATCTCAATATCTCTATGGTGTATCTCTGCCTCTCGGGTTTCCCTCTATCCCTCGAGTTTCCTTGTCTGTCTTTCTCTTTACCTTTTCTCTCTCTCTCTCTCTCTCTCTCTCTCTCTCTCTCTCTCTCTGTCTCTCTCTCTCTCTCTCTCTCTCTCTCTCTCTCTCTCTCTCTCTCTCTCTCGCTCTCTCTCCTATTTCTCATGACCCCCTCTTTTTCCTCTATCCACAGATTTAATAAGAGAAGTGTCAGCGAGTGGTCATCTGACCAGCCTCTTTGCTCGATCTCACCATTGACCAGTTATGGTCAAGAGTTCCCTGGTCTGCCACTCTGCCCATGCCCTCCCCCGACCCCCAGCCTGTGTCCCAACCTCTATGCTAATTGAACTGACAGGTCAGAAGCTAGCGATCTGGAGCTTGAGTATCCTCGACCAGGGTCCACTCCCGCTTCGTTTAACTTTCTATGATGATTAAATAAATACATAACGATGCCGGTGGCTCCAATGTAGTTACAATCCGACTTTTCATGATTGGAAAGAGAATAAATTAGTAATGCTTTATCGTTTCTGGTTATATTAGCATGATACTATTAGCTTCTTAAATTCTATATCATGCGTAGCGTCCAATTTGTTGATTTCTGTGATTCATTAACCTTGCAGCGTAGATTCTCTATTATTGTTTTATCGAATAAATCTTACAATATTCGGAAAAGTATGAAACATCATAGCCTTTGTTAATTGAACGTATATTTACCGAAATATCTAAAAATTATAAGTATTTGTTTATGCATGGTAGAAGTAGCAATGTAAAACAAGAATTAAGACGCTAAACTGCACATTTAAAAAATGATTCTGAAACGAAACTGCTTCCCTACCCTTGGCAAAACTGCTTTCTTACATTCTATTCATCTTAGAAGTGATCAATTTGCTATGCCTTCTAAAAACTCTTAACTAAAATTAACTTTGGATATTAAGATCTGAGCACCTTTTCTGAGCAACATTGTTTTTGTCATTAGTGTGTATGAGAAGGGGGCACGGTCAGGCATATTATATTTATTGTTACCCTTGGAATGTTTCGTGTACATCAGTTCTGGTTTGGTCGTTGGCAGTAGTTGTAGTTTTAGTTGATTTGGGTTAGCGTCCTATATATGACGGAAAGGCGCCGTTACCATGACTTCTGTCTCAGTCGGTCACATTTATCTGACACCGATCCAACCAGTATAGGAAGCGAAATCGCCAGGGCTCGAACCACCGACCTCCTGCGCCGGAAGCCTATGTTCTACCCCAGGGATCGTTGACAGAGCATAGTTTGACTGGTTGAGACTCGAGTCTAGGCATTTCCTGCACTGCATGGCACAATGAAAAAATATCAGACGTTAGTATTGGGACCCTCCGCGATATATCTGAGCTGCTGACATTGGATTATGTGTAACCACCTAGTGGACAGTCTTCTTGTGCACACTTTTAAGCTGTCCACATAGTAAAGTTAAGCCATTTCGGAGACAAGCGTTTCTCTTGGTTATGAAAAAGTGACATTGTTATGAGGATGTCTACCGTTGTGGTTCTAGACTTTTTCTTTTATTTCGAATTAATTTCACGAGTGATACGGATCTGTCCGTTGCTCTGACTTGTGTCAAAATCCTCCAAATCCCGCTCAGCCTTCTTTCCACACAGTGGAAGCCTCTGTCTGGATTCTCGGGCTTAGATTTATGGGCAAACCCTTCGGAAATGACTGGGATGCCGCTAACGGAGACGGCAAGCAGAGCGGGTAAATCCTATACGTCACGTCCTGTGTGTGACGAGCCTGTCTGTGGACGGAGATCTGCCTGGCAGGCGGTAATCTTTGAGTCAGCGTTACGTGGGCCTGGGGATACGGGCCGGGAGAGAGGAACAGATATGGTGACAACCTGGTCTCAGTAAGAGATGGACGACGAAAGCTGGAGACATTTGGGATTAGCGGGCAAGAACAGTTGAGATGTTTGAGGTGATGGAAGAGTACGAGGCACAATAGGATACTGAGGAATTAGAATCATAAACAGAGAAATTAGTGTGCTGGAGAGAGAGAGAGAGAGAGAGAGAGAGAGAGAGAGAGAGAGAGAGAGAGAGAAGGGTTCAAAACGAGAAGGGAGTGCGTTGGTAGAAAAGAGCTGGGGAAAGAGAGAGAGAGAGAGAGAGAGAGAGAGAGAGAGAGAGAGAGAGAGACAGACAGAGAGACAGACAGACAGACAGACAGACAGACAGAGACAGAGACAGAGACAGAGAGAGAGACAGAGAGAGAAGAGACAAAGAAGAGAGACAGAAAGAAGAAAGAGAGAGAGAAAGAGAGAAATAAATACGAAAGGTTATAATTGGGATATAAAGAGGTTGTTGATGTGCAGGAGAGAAGAAAATGTTTGAAACGGAGGAGGAAATAGAGGTAACGATAACAGCATAGGGAAAATAGAGAGATAATGACGAAGAGAAGAAAAATATAAATAGATATAAATAGGAAGCAAGATAACAAAAAAGAAACAAAGACCGAGAGAGAAACAGAGAGAAAAATTATATAGAAATATAAGGCAGAGACAACCATAAATACTTAAACAGAAACAGGGACAGACAAACGGAAAGGCAAAAAGAGCTGCATAATTCATAATCATCAAGAAAGCTCACTTTAAAAATATTAAAAGAACGTTCTTCATTATGTTGTTTGTCACAATTGAAATAGCTTTTATATTCTTAAACCACTAAATATTAAAGAGCAAAAAAGTATGTACCAAAGAGATAAACGAAGAAACAAAAGTGAAAGAAGAGATAAATGTATAATTTAAAAGAAAGGGTATTATGGTATTACAGAGCAGTTCGTTTCCGACACAATGATTATACGTGAATTTCAATAAATCTAATTTTGGACGGGCAAAACCATTAGGAAGAAGGGAGGTAATAGTGTAGTTTTTTTTTCAAACAAAGTAAACGTTTCTGCTTTCCCATCGTAGTTGGTTATAATTATTCAGAGATTGAAATGAGTTGATTGCTTTCTGATCTACATGAGTACTACATTGGCTCTATTGTAGACGGGCCCGAAGAATGACAAGAGTAATGCATATTGTATATGATAAAATGCGGTGCGGCAGGGCTGTGATTAGTGCACCGGCTTCAATAAAGGAGTCCCGAGGTTCAAGACCTGCCTTTCCCGGCAGTTGGTGGCAGTATAATGTAACAGACCAAGTCCTGAGCATTTCATACTGAGCTCTTGTCGCCTTATATGACTTTAAATAAGAAAGAGCTTTCTCCGAACAAATAAAATACAAGCTATCAAAATACAGCACTTTACGTTTGGTAACATCTAAATATTAAGCCTTCATGCTTATTTTGTGTGTAATATTTGTTTCTCTGTTCTAGTGCTGACACTACAAAGTAATCATCAAAGGGTTATAACTCGAATTAGTTGTTTTTTCATTTTTAATAGGAGTTATGTCCCTGTACTAATTAAAAATACTTTCTCTTGTTTATAGTTTTTAGTCCTTCAGTCTTGCCTTATGAGAAAAGTTATTTTGATGAATTATTTACACGCGTTGTACAAATAAATTTATCATAACGTAAGCAAGATTGACAATCCAGTGTTCATAATACCAACCAGGTTCAATTCTTTGAGTTTATTTTTTCATAGGCTAAAAAGGGGGAAAATACCTTTTTTGAAAAAACAAAGCGATACATTGAAATAACAAAAAACATTTTTATTTTAATCTTTTACATACATTTTTCAGTAGCATTAAAGAGCTAGAAGACTTAGAAAATAATACTTAGCCCAATATTAATGGAAATTTAAAACAGACCGTTTACGAAACTCTAAGGAAAATGAAAGGCACAACACGGGAGCATTTTAAGATTTCAAAATTATTCTTTTAAATAAAGAGGAAAAACAGAACTAAACACAAAAAAAAACGTGTTTACTGTTTAAAATTATAAATCCTTGTCCCTTTATATTGAATATAGATTTTCTAAACAATATCAATTCTTAACTGACTTGTGCATGTTCATTTACAGATACAACTAAACTCTTGATGTTTGTGACTGAAAAAAACAATAACAACAACAAGACGATGAAAAATGTCTTCTGGCTAAAAAATTAAATTGAGTAATTATACACTAAAATAAAATAGAGATAAAAGAACGATAATCAGGTAGGTACTTTTGTATAAATCAAGTTATTTCCCTTAGCTTAAAATAATATTATTGCATAGAACAGAATCGCTGGTGACAACCAATGGTTTAATTAATTTGCAGTACGGGGTGCTCCGTTGTCCACTTTAATGTTGCACTGTTTCGCAGAAGTCCTCGTCATTTCGTGGCGTGCGGCTTGTCTAGATTGATCCA
Source organism: Elysia chlorotica (assembly GCA_003991915.1). Taxonomy (NCBI): domain Eukaryota; kingdom Metazoa; phylum Mollusca; class Gastropoda; family Plakobranchidae; genus Elysia; species Elysia chlorotica. The sequence continues at coordinate 16,602 of RQTK01000556.1, read as the reverse complement.
GCATTTGCTAGTAACAGAAAACTATGATAACTGCTTATGATCCAACATGCCCAACGGATGTATACTTTTTATGGCCCAGCCGTTAAAAAGATTTTAAAAAACCCACAAAAATTACTATTAAAAATTGTTTATCTACGAGAAGAGGAGAAAACTTAAGAAAAAATGTCTATCCCTTAAAAATATAATACTGAAAAGGTCTACAAAGACGAATAGAGCAAAATATTTTCGAGAGATCTTTTACAGTCTAATAAAACGTTTCTATCAGTCAGGTTACCCTCCCCCCCCCCCTTCTTTTCCATGATTATTAAAATATGTTGTTTTGTGAGTGCACCGTGAGATTTTTTTTTTTTTGGCTCAGAGTTTTGCTCATGCATATGTTTTCTCGCATTAATAGGCCATCTAAGAAGCTTCTAGTATTGTTACAAAATAAATTTATTTCTGTAGATACATAATGTCTTTTTTTTGTGGTCAATTTAAAAAAAAAAAATCCATGGAAGGTGCTATCCGGATGTCTTCTCTTTTATCAGTGTTCTTTCGAACCTGTGTGAAGGTCTATTTTCGACACAGATTATAGAGTCACTTCGGTTTGTGCTTTAACCGGCATCCTAAGCTCATCCCTCTCTTATTTGCATTTTTTCTTTTTTGAAATAGGACAAAGTATTAGATATGTAATCGATTTTCGATATGCAAAATAATATTTCTTTTTCAGGTTGTTCTACTATTTTCCATCCGAAATATCTTTCTAGCTTGGTATTCAAAAATATCGCCTCACACTTTTGTTGGTTTAGTCGCAACCCTGAGCAGGAGGAAAATTCTTTAATCGTTACTAATACTTCTCTAACATCTATAATATCTTTCAAAAGCAAAGTGGTGTCATCTGCATATGATTTTTGGTTTTGAATTAGAATTTCGTATTGCTTGCTGTTGAATAGACATTTCTTTAACAAAACATTTGATTCCTACACTCATACATGATTAGTTTATAGATATTGTAATCTTGTTAGTCAAATTGATATTTAGACATACATAAAAATTGTAATTATTTTGTAATTGAAAAAAATATGTTTACATTGCTCTCCATAAAAGAATTACCTTTTGATATTTTGATTTAAAAACACACACACACACACACACTTGAAAAATAATGACTGTTTTCGTGTGGCTAACAAATAATTATCAAAAAAGAAAAAGAAATTGATTCAAGGAAAAAAAAGAAAAGGTGATCCCGTGAAAATGTTTCTATCAAACAGGTTACCCCCCCCCCCCTTTCCCCTCTTTTGTACGATTAAGAAAAGATATTGTTTTGAGTGCACCCTTGAACCAATTTAAAAAATGTATAAGATATAATTTAGATTATCCTAATATACCGTCAGACTATTTCGGTTCTTTTAATACCAACATAACCTGAAACGCTTATCTGTTAATACATTTGAGAATCATAGAAGCCAAAAAAATAAATAATGGTTTTGATGAAGGCTCCCTGTCTCACTACCACTCAGCAATCGAATCAAAAAGATCTACAAGCACAATCAAATAAAAAGATTATTTATAAGAAAATAGTGTGTTCTAAGGATCTTCGTTATTGTATTATAATTTATAATCCCTCAATATATTTAAAAAACAACATTTCTGTTTTCTACGCTCGAGCATAATTAATTTCCAAGCTTATTTTACCCAACATTATATTAGATTGTATACGGACAAAGCTATTTCTATCGCTAAAAATAAATTATGTTTGCAATTATATATAGCTCTCTTTATAACTAATATTCGGTAGCCTTAAAAACTTGACTATAAAAAGAAATTGTTGTAATAAAAAATGTTCGAATTCGCGCCTTTTTTTTTTTTTTTTTTTAAATGATAACATTATCATGAAAATAATTTTGATGAATGTAATAAAAGAAAGGTTATCCTGTGGAAACTTTTCTATTAATCAAGTTACCTCCCATTGTAGATTCGCTTATTATTGTTTCGTGCTACACGTCTACGCCATTATATTTGTTAACCTTTTCTGTTCCTAACAATCACCGACATAGCTCGAAAAAAACCTTTTTTAAAGCGAAAATGATTGAGTTTGAACTCTTGGTCTTAATTTTTTTTCGTTTGGATTATAATTGACCAAATTATTGATTGAATTACATCTTTATGATAGGAGGTGGAAGATGTTTGTTTCTGCGGGAATACCACTTCGGACGAACCTTTCAACAAGGTTGAGAACCATGGAAGCAAAAACGGATTGACCTAGGCACTGTGTCACTGTACTAGGAGAGAGCAAAACGTTCCTATTAATTTATCGTCTTCATGGGTATACATTTACTATACCATGAAACTACTCCACTTCCTCTACAGAGGACACATACTGTGTCCTACCTCGTGCAACCATAGATTGAACAACATACAGATGATACTATCCGGTCTTTTTGTGATCGTTCATCGATAAGATTTGTGGTGATTTATTTTTAAAAGATTTTCGGTGAATTATCTTTTTGGCAATCTCCAAATATCAAAAGTACTAACTGAATTAGCCAGGTTTTTTTTAATTTCTGTTTTTTTTTTAATTTAAAACCACTCCCAGATATAAGTATTCATTACATTAAATTTAAATTTTAAATTAAGTTAAAACAATATTAAGGGACACTTCGAAAAAGAGTTTCTTTTAATCATATTTTGTGTAATTAACTTTCAGGATTTTCAACAAAACTAGCCTTTTTCTGGGGTTATGAAACCTGTATATCCATTTTGTTTATTTTAATCTGTCGATATTATCATTCAGACCATTATTATTAATGGGCACATTGTATACGCTGATATGGTCGTTTTAAAAAATGGTTTTCGCAAAGTGTGGCCACATACGGCAGTGACTGCTTGGCAAAGTAGAACCAAAGATAGTAATAGTAGTGTAAATTGTTGTTGCTTAACGTTCAACGTCATATCTATATAGGCTATACGCTGACGGGCCCCAAGTCTAACGTGAGACAGAGACATCGCGAGGATGCCATGAGTCTGTCTCGTCTGTCACATTAGATTCACACCGACCAAACCACTATGGGTTGTGTCGCCATAGCCAGACTCGAACCACTGATCTTTTGAGTTGAAAGCCGAACAACAACTCGATTGCCTGTACTCCATGTGAAGGTTTTTTCTTTTGGATGGTGTAATCTCCACATGTCTGTCAAATTTAGTTCATTTAAAAAAGTTTTGAATTTGGAGACGGTGTCTTCTTTATGAGGTTTACCAGATATGATATCCAAATCATTGTCTAAAACCATATTGAAATCTCCGACACAGATAATGTTCATAATATTTTCTACTCCCACACAATTGTTCACTATGCCATCTAAGTCTAACAAAAAAAAAGGATTTTTTCCTGTTCTATACAAGGACTGTAAACATTTATAAAGAAAAAAGTATTTTCGTTTTGCTCTAGAGCCGAAATAATTATTCTATTATTTTTAAAAACTAGTTTTATTTTGTCTCTGGGTATTGATTTATGAAATAAAGTTACTAAACCTTTACTTCTACTTGTGCCCTCTGATAAATGAATAGTACCGCTCCATTCTTTTTTTAATATTTTAAGGTTTTCTGTAGTCAGGTGTGTTTCTTGAAGTGCTATAATTTCATATTTGTTAAATTGAAAATATCTTAATTAAGTTTTTCGTTTTTTATCGTGCCTGAACCCTTGCACATTAAGGGTAAGAACGTGAGATATAATTTTGATTATCCTAATATACTTTTAGATCACTTCGGTTCTTTAAATACATAAATAATTCGAAAGGCTTAACTTTTAAGAAAGTTGAGAATCATAGAGGCAAAAAAAATGTTTTTGATGTAGGCTTCCTGTCTCATTACCACTCAGAAATCGAATCAAAAGAGACCTACACTAACAATCAACTTAAAATATCATTTATAAAATTAAATGTACTCTACGGAAATTCGTATCGAATTAGAATATTATTTCAAAAATAACATTCGTGATTTCTACGCTCGAACATGATTAATTTGTTAGCTTATTTTACCCAACATTACATAAGATTGTATATAACTGGAACATGTATTAAATTATTTTAAAGCTAAAATAAATTATGTTTACGATTACACATTGCTCTCTTTATAAGAATATACGGTAACCTTAAAAACAACTTGACTGTAAAAAAGTTATTATGAAAAAAACGAGCGTTTTTTTTTCTCTGATAACATTGACAAGGGAATTTATTGAATGAAATAAAGGAAAGGTTATCCCGTAGAAACTTTTCTATTAATCAAGTCACCTCCCTTTGTACAGTTACTTATTATTGTTTCGTGGCAACCGCTGAACACATTTTTTTTAATCTTGAGTGACAGTTTAGTTGACTTCATTATACTCTTAAACCCTTAAACCCTCTCTGTTCCTACAGATCCCCAACATAACTCGACAAACTTTATTTTTTTTAAGCGAAAACGCTTTAGTTTGAACTCTTGATCTTAATTTTGCTTTCTTTGGATTATAATTGGTCAAACTATTTATTGAATTAGATCATTATGATAGAAGCAGCAGAAGTAGTAGTAGTAGTAGTAGTAGTAGTAGTAGTAGTAGTAGTAGTAGTAGTAGTAGTAGTAGTAGCAGCAGCAGCACAGCAGCAGCAGTAGTAGTAGTAGTAGTAGTAGTAGTAGTAGTAGTAGTAGTAGTAGTAGTAGTAGTAGTAGTAGTAGTATAGTACACGAAGATGACGGTAACAGTTGAGATTTCAACCTTGGATCTGCTCCGAACCAGTACAGGGCCCTGACGACTGAGCTATCTAGCGCTCCATGTAACCTTGCGTGCCTGTTTAATGATTAACGAAATTTGTAAACATGATTTTTTTCATTACAAAGCAATATATCTACTCTTGTTTAAATACCTTGCTACCTTTAGACCACTGAAATTACCCCACATCAGGCCACTAAAGGGGCAAAAACTGTTGAAATTATTTATAGATTTGTTGTGGTAATAAAGCTGCGGTTTCCCTCAACTCTGATTGGTCTAATCATTGAAGCACCGTTTGCGCAGACTGCGAGATAAACCCCGCGAATATGAAGACGGAATGAGAAAAGTCTGTCATCTACATGTAGTTCTTTTCTTTTCGTCTCTATTATATGTGTTTGCCACAGCCAGCCTTTACTGATATAATTTTAAGCAGAAGATCGTTGCAGTTGACGAATTTTTTGCAGTACACACCACTCATTACAGGGAAAGATTTGCATGATTAAATCAGACTGGTTTTCTTCAGATTATTGGTGAAAATCTTAGAGCAAATATAACGTTACGAGAATTTTCTCATAATAAAATGGCCGTGTTGAATCATTAATCTGTCTACTATGTTAATAACGGATGACTGGGATATCAACATACTGTATCCGTGAATAACGAGTAACTAAGTATTAACTGTATCAACTGTTAAATATCCAGTTATATACTATATGTTTTCTTTCGCAGTGTATAACAGTACGGCTCAAAATAATAATTGAATAATCATGAAGCGATGGTTGTGTTACTACAATTTTCTGAATCATATTATAAAGTTCAGGCAAAGTTTTGGCAAAAAAAGGTTCTGTACAGAGGGACGAATGGGTTAATGAAAGATGGCTGAGGTAATTATTTGCGCTTATGCGTTGTGGGGAGGCTTAAGAATACTTATCAGAGTTTACGCAATAGATTTTATATTTAAATGGGTGTTTAAGAGCATTCTCTTTAGAAATAACCCCATTAGCAAGAGAAGAGACACAAAAAAAAAAGAATTTTTTTTTCGCCATTGTGTTTTCACTATAAACTAATAATTGCACTTAAAACGAATCATGTATTACTAGAAAGAAAAAAACAAGTCCACAGTTACATAGTCATATAATTCTTTAACAATTTAGCGGGGCTAAATTTTATAAGCGTTGTTAATGTCTTTAATATTAGAGATAGAGAACATTGACAGTCAACTTAAAGTTTTCTCATTGAGGTGGTCCAGGTGCAAAGCGCGGCTTCGAAGCGTTGCGGGTTCAACCTCACTTAGGCCGTCTGGCCCAACTGGCTGGGTCAGTGTCAATACTGTACTACCAAAAAAGTCTGAAGTACCCCGCCGTCACCATGTAGAATTATTCCTAAAGATTTGGATATAGATCTAAAACTTGGAGAGATTTGGCTTCTACGACCAAATGATTATCTCAGACTCAGCATTTAAAAGGCTTGTCACAACACCATGCACTTCATGTCAACACTAAGGTGTGTATAGCAACTGATTTAAATAAAAAATGAATTTCGGTCGTATCTAGAATGACGCAGTTTAAAATCTAGGGTTAAGGGTTTATCAGATTTTCATTTTTAATTTGTGGTTTCTCAACGTGTAGAAAATAAAAAGTATTGCGCCACCCTTTTACTACCACTTTTAATTTTAGTCTTACCGAAAGATAGACATTTTAAGCAAAGGGAACAACGCAGAGAACCCCTACCCACGAAAAAAAAAGTAAAAGGGAAAACAAACACAAACCTTTTCAGGTTCTTTTATTTTTTTTAATCTTTTTAAATTGGCTTATTTTGTTATAGTATTATTTAGATGTCACTGGCAGAGGTAAGTTCAATACACTGGCCCAACCAGTAGCGGAGGTCAGCTCTAAGCTTCGGACTTTAAAAAAAAAACCTCGTTCCCCAACAGTTTTTAGACGTTGAACATGAGTAGGTTAAAAATATTTTGACAGGTCGTAATTATTATCAGCGGTGTTTTTGCTCGTGTGAACTCAACAGGGTCTACAGCTCAGCTACTGCTGGGAGTTCCAGTTATAAAGATAGTTGGTATGATTTTTTGTTTTAATAGTGTCCATTGTCAGCAGCTAGGCTTAAGATGGGATGGGTCCCAAGCCGAATCTCTGGCAATTTTACATGCAGCCACACAGAGGTTAAGAGATGAATATCAGGATTTTCGTCTCAGCCGATCGCATTAAACCGGCATTGACTCAACCGGTAAGCCACATCCATGAAAAAGTCTTTAAAAAATCAGCGTACTTAGGTTTTTGACTCTCCATTTTTTGTTATTTATATACAAATGATGTTTGTAATAAAGAAAGCAAAGAAAATGTATATCAATATACTGTGACAGCCTTCTAAGAAATTGAAAATATGACTCTATAATGTTATAATTGAACAAGAAAAATTGAAGCCTGGATACTATTTTTATTTATCTACTCCTATAAATTAAAAAGTGAAAAAAAAGCTACGAAATAATTCATCTACTATTCAAACAAGTACACAAATGTTTGCACTACGGATCAGTTGTACTTGTATTCTTGAGTTTTTAGATCAGCAAGATTATTCTACGTTGTTGATACTGGTTTTAGGCTCGATAAGTTTAAAAAAAATCGCATTTATTTTGTAGCAGCTGTTTTGAAATTGTAAAAGAAATAGACCTTTGTTCTGATTTCCTTTAAGTAACTTGACCTATAAACAGAAAAGACCTTGGTATTAGGAAATTCCCACGAAAAGATCGTATAATAAATGGTGATTTTTGTTAACCCACGCTTTTGGCATAATACTCTACAGAATGCCTGTGACCACGACTCTATACCATTCTAACCACCTAGTCTATCTTCTACAGACGAGCAAGGTTGGAAGGCGGTCATCATTGAGGCTTCGTGTACGCCATTCTCAGCAGGACGTCGGCTCGTATTGCCCCATAATTACTCAGGCCATTAGTGGGCAGCTAGTATCCCTCTATTTACAGCAGTACAGCATTGAGAGAGGGGGATATTCTGTTTCTAGTTGTCCTCGACCTGCATGAGATATGTCCTCATTGTAACGGTACATTGTGCCCTTGTCCAGCCCCCATCCTCAAACATAAATTATATAAAGCGAGTGTATGGATACCTTTTCGTTGCTAGCTTTTCACTCTTTATAATTCCGTTCCACTCTTGAGCACTTTGGGTCGTCACTTTGTTACTGGTTCAATGAGACCAGCGTAGAAAAATGTTTTCTGTGAAATGTCTCAAGACACTGGTAATAAAGCATAAACGTTCTTCGCAGATAAATGGTTCGCTCTGAAGGTGAACATGAAAATAATACGACATTCGGGAACAAAATATACCCAGATTTTTATTTCATTTTGACTTTTGATAAACGTTCCATTGGCTTCTTTTGATTTGTTTGTGGTGAACTGTTCAAGTATTCAAATATCCCGCAGGAAACAAATGATCCAAGTTGCCTTTTATTCAAAAAAAAAATTTCAGAAGGCTAGCGCTTTGACGGAAGTTAAAGAAGCAGGTATTGAAAAGGTAATATAAGATTACGCGTTTGATTTTGAGAGCCATTTAAGACACATTGGTGTTATATCATTATGGAAGTTCTAAAAAAAACGTGCCCCTTTCTCGAAGGGGAAAAAACCCAATCCCCACAAAAACAAACTATCTTTTTAGTTCCATAAGTTTTAAATCACCTGTCAACAAAAGGACAATTTCAATGTTGGTTATTAGATTCAAAAACACTGCAGGCCTTGTTGCACCTTGTCAGTCTCTTGAAAATGTTGTCCGATACTAATCTTAATTTGATAGCCTCTCGCTTTACATAGAATCAGTTCTCTTCCCCTTATAGACAAGCTAAATTTCATAGTGTTTTGAAATAAATTTGGACAGAGAAGAGTTCTCTATCTTCATTCTGGGCCCAGACTCTATAAGCAATGTACAATAACTGTACCATTGTACTTATTTTTAATTAGATGAGTTAGTATAGAAAAGATAATTCATCTATTTTGTTTTTAGCCAATTTATGTGTTTTGCTTTTTCATTTAATTTTTTATTTGATAAAATCGTTGTCGTCCACGTGTTTAAACCCCAAAATGGTAAGAGTTTAATATTAATTGTACAGTTCACATCTTAAAGTCATTTTTTCAAAACCTGAATGAAAGACGAACCTATAATAATTTGTGCTGGAGCAAAAATTTAAATGCAGCACGCAAAACCTGGTATAGTGTTCCAAACAGAAAAGAAAAAGAAGATTACTTAAGACGACGATTCAGATCAAGTTTCAGTCATTTGAAATGTTTTTACGCCCATTGATTTTATAAGATAAATGAGTCGGTTTAACGTCCAACATCAGCCCTATTGGCTATATTGTTTATTAGAAAACGTTTCTTTTTATAATGTCAGTGATTTTTTCCAAATAACAACTCTGTCGGACATTATACTATTTTTGTCTTGCTTTCAACCAGAGGAAACACAACAAAAAGAATTGTGGTAACTTTTTTTTCGGGATATGGCTCTACAAAGATCATGTTAATCCCACAAAAAGTATTAATTTGATGTTTTCAAAAATACTGGTTGGATCCCAGGAAGGATGGTATAGCAGTTCGCGAGGGCTCTACTCGCACTTTGGGCGCTATAATATTTTTACTAAAAATTTTTAATGCCACCTCACAAGTTTCTATAATTGCAAGTGTAATGGTCATAAGTGTATATACTGTATAATGACAGGCTAAGCAAGAGCCCAGGATTACTAGGGGCTCAACACCTAGGTTGTCACATGATGCCTCTACCGGCTAGATCCAGAGATCAGGACCCCCACCCCCACAGGTGATAATATCAGGTAGTCTCAGGGAGAACAGCCGCTAAGACCTGGATGCCTTGCTTCTTCCTACACTGTACAACTGTCATAAAACAGGACATCTGATATTAATTAAGAGGGAGAACAGAAATTGAATGCCAGAAATATACTTGGGGGGAAGGGTAGGGTGAGAAGAACAATAAGGCGAGAAGAAGGAGCCTCGGGGGTAAAGCAGCGTTGGGTGTAATGAAACAGGTGTCCTTTAAATTAAAAAAGATTAATATTACACTTTTACATAAAACTTTTATTATCTGATGAAATTGTATAAGCTTTTGTAAGGTGAATGCGGCTTTCAGTGGATCCAATTTGTTCTTTTTACGTTAATATGAAATAAGAAAAAAATGCATGAAAAGCATAAATTTATAAAGGTCTTTCATCCAGGTGCTTATATAGAAACCAGTGAGAAATGAGATATAAAGAGAGATAAAGAGAGAAAACGACACGCGCAGAGCGAAAAGACTAGGGAGTGGAAGACACAGACAGACAGAGAGATAGAGACAGACATACAGACAGAGGCAGACAAAGTGGAAGTTGATCATTTTTAAGGGATATAAAAACAGTTTGCCGATACGGGAATGTACGTGAATTGGAAATTATGTCCGCGAATGCAAAGTGTTTTTTTTCCACGAAACCTATTTTGCTCTATGAAAAAATATAATGAGAGGTTCTTATGAACCAAGAAATAGTAGTAATGGTATATCCAATAAACCCAGTCTGTTTATGGTGTTGATTATTATTGTTTTGTTTTATTTTTTACGTATTTGTATGTGTGTGTGTGTGTGTTAAGGGTTTAAGGAAATGTCCAGCCCTTTGCGTAGGCTAAAAGATATTTTTTTAAAGCCGAAGGCAACATATATTAGGGCCTATATTATGAATCTTTCAAGGCATCAAAAACATGAGACCATAGGCAGCGGCAATCTGGACAGATCATCATTCTCTACTTGTCACTAGTACCACCAAGATGTCTTTCTTACCCTTTAACCCAGTAGGTGTCGGTAAGCGCTGAAGTATTTCCAGTGTGCGAGAATGTGGTGACATCTCACATGTCAGGATTAGAGGGTTTTAAGGGCCTTGAGGCAAGCTGCTTGATCCTCGTGACAGATTCAAAGAGTGGAGTCTACAATGGCAAAGACCGGTGAAGATTTCTGCGACTCCTGGTTTTCAACGGGTTCTTCTAGTCCAGGCTTACACTAATGACCGCTAGGATTGAAATTCGAGCCCTCCGCACTAAATCTGGCACATTATCTAATTGCTCAAAGGGGCTTTTAGGAGGGAATTCTCATTATATCCGTGATTAACTTGGGATTTTAGTAGGTATAGTGATGTATTACTTTTAGATGAATACGAATATTTTTGGCATCCATTCTCTTCGTATCATATGAACTTTCTCAAGTTTCTCCCGTTGAGATTGCAACAATTCTAAAGAATGTCAACAAATAGACTTTTACAAACAAGAAATATGAATAAAAACCTGATACATTATCATTTTTTTTAATGTGAAAATTAGATGTAACATAGTAGCACACTATAATTGCGAGAATGTTAATTATTTGACTTCAATGATATGGATAGCCTTAACCGGCTCAAAAACCGTTCACATTCACACTATCACCTCTTTAAGCCTCTGAAAAGTTATCTGCGAGGTATGGAGTTTTGAGACTGAGATTATCTGGTTAAAATAGTGAAAAGCTGGTTAGCGACGTTCAGCGCCAGTTTTTACATACAGGGTTTCTTTTCGTTTCCATATTTTAGAATAAATACATATGGAAATTTAAGGGGTAATAAAGCGATTGCAATCTGTAAATAATTAAGCTTATAAAACATTGCTGCCCCCTCCCCCCTCTCTCTCTCTCTCTCTCTCTCTCTCTCTCTCTCTCTCTCTCTCTCTCTAAAAGATTTTAACCTTCTCAGAGAATACATTCTCAATGGTAATATTTTGCATAAATACGTCACATGCGTATTTAATTTGCTATTTGTCGTAAAGCCAAAATATTAATTTATACTCAGTTTCTACTTTCTCTCTATTGATGGAACACGGCTCTCATGATTAGGCCTAACGTGTATTACGACTTTCTTGGCTCATTTAGTTGCAAGTAGTTATTTTCAAACCGTTCGTCAAACTTTTTCACCTCTTCTAAATAGGATGTTTTACATTGGTCGTAAAGAAGCTCTGAATAGCAGAATCGTCCGCAAGCTTTATGGGAGTTGTATCGGTTTGGTGTGTACGGTAATCATTTGTGTTCAGTGTGTACAGAGTAGGGGATAGAGCACAACTCTGGGGTCCTACCATAAGTCATTTCTTGAATTGTAGAAATGCTTTGTACAATATAATGTTATTATAATTCTGTTATGGACATAATGTTGCATCTTATCGGTGTAATACATATACAGATATCTTTAAATTTTTGACATTTTAGTAACAACATAGCGTCAAACACTACCTCTATGTCGAAGTTTCACTGCATTAACATTTTTTTTTCTTTTGAGACAAATGTCTTCTTGCATAATGAAAATGCATCGGTCCCTAGATTCAGCTGTTTTCTAATGTATGGCAAATGAGCGGGACAAAAAACAGATTAATGACTGGATCAAACCACGGATTAGGATCCGTCGCTTGTAACTGTTATTTAAATTCTATGACCTTTTCTGATGGAAGTCACGGCCACGTTAACCCTCTCTGGCCACACAAATCATGTACACCAATCAACAGACTCACTGTCGCCAGTCTCACAGCTTTGACTGTATAATTAGATTTTAAACCACCAGGGATGAAGTAACAAACCGAAAGTAACGCTAAGTGGTCAAAAGTCTACGATGACGTCCGGAATGACCCCACGAATAACACATAATCAGCTGATCGCATGTTGGAGATTGGGTGATCCAGCCTGTTATTGTATTATGCTAGACCTTGCTGTAGTAATTAGACATGTTGTTAAGGATAGGATATTTTTACGTCAACATTTCGTTCCACATGATCGGTTCCAGAGCTCATGATTCTCAAAGGGAATAAAGTTAAACCATCAAAATTAGTATTTTTACAAAGATTTTGAATTCTTTCTTTCTTTCTTTAAAGAGTTTTTTTTAAGGAAATGAAATAAATATTGATCAGAATTATATAACATGTAGCTGGAAAATGGAATGAGCATACAGCATGGAATCAATTAAATTACAAGTTTCATAAAATTGCGTCTTCTGGTTATTTATTTACATTGAATCGCTATTTCTGTTTACAGTTTAGAGTGACACAACGCATCCCGCCTCTGATAATAAAAAGTGATTCAGCTTTCGTATAAATTATAGGAATACAAAAATTGAATCCGATACTAGAGAGCAGTTTTCGATATCTGGCCAAATGAAAAGAATCGTAACGCAAGAGAAAGCAGCACTATTAAAATTTATAATATTCTTGCTGAAAAGTATGTAAACCCAACAACATGAGTTTAAATATACAAACTGCTAACACATTGTATTGAGCAGCATCTTTTAACAATACAGCTGTTGCAACTTAATTTTTAAAAGCTCTCATGTAAAAAGTGTCTGCATAAAATACTGCCCCCCTCTTTCTTTAACAATGTACGATAACTGTACCTATCTTTAATTAGATGGGTTAGTATAGAAAAGATAATGTATCTTTTTTATAGCCAAAATGTGTTTTGCTTTTTTATTTCATCAAATCGGTGTTTAATTGATAAAATAGGTGCTGCCCACTTGCGTAAACCCAAAAATGGTAAAAGTTAAATTAATTGTACAGTCTACATCTTAAAGTCATTTTTTCAAAACCTAAATGAAAGAAGAGCATATATTAACACTATTCAATTTTTACTTAGTTTGGTTAAAACTACAGTAAACATTGAGAGAGTCAATTATCCAATTGATGCACTAAGGCCGTCTTAAAATTTGTAAACTTAAATGAGCTCTGCAATAAAAAAACATTTTAATCTCAAAATAATTTGTGCTGAAACAAAGATTTAAATACAGCACGCAAAACTTGGTATGGTGTTCCTAATAGAAAAGAAAAAGAAAATTCCTCAACACAACGATTCAGATCAAGTTTCAGTCATTTGAAATATCTTTGCGACCATTGATTTTATAGGATAAGTTGGGTTGGTTTAACGTCCAACATCAGCCCTATATTGGCTGTATTTGTTTATTAAATAACTTTTCTTTTTATAATGTCAGTGATTTTTCTTGTCTTGCTTTCAACCAGAGGAAACACAGAATAAAAAATTTAGCGACTTTTTTCCGGGATATGGCTCTACAAAGATCATGTTCTTTATCCGACAAAAAGTATTTGATGTTTTCAAAAATACTGGTTGGATCCCAGGTAGGATGGTATAACAGTTCGCGAGGGCTCTACTCGCACTTTGGCCGCTATAATATTTTTACCAAAAATTTGTAATGCCACCTCACACGTTTCTATAATTGCAAGTGTAATGGTCATAAGTGTATATACTGTATAATGACAAGCTAAGCAAGAGCCCAGGATTACTAGGGGCTCAACACCTAGGTTGTCACATGATACCTCTACCGGCTAGATCCAGCGATCAGGACCCCCACCCCCACCCCCACAGGTGATAATATCAGGTAATCTAAGGGAGAACAGCCGCTAAGACCTGGATGCCTTGCTTCTTCCTACACTGTACAACTGTCATAAAACAGGACATCTGATATTAATTAAGAGGGAGAACAGAAATTGAATGCCAGAAATATACTTGGGGGGAAGGGTAGGGTGAGAAGAACAAGAAGGCGAGAAGAAGAAGCCTCGGGGGTAAAGCAGCGTTGGGTGTAATGAAACAGGTGTCCTTTAAATTAAAAACGATTAATATTACACTTTTACATAAAACGCGCTCTTTTATTATCTGATGAAATGGTATAAGATGTGAATGTGGATTCCAGCGGATCCAGTTTGTTCTTTTTCCGTTAATATGAATTAAGAAAAAAATGCATGAAAAGCATACATTTATACAGGTCTTTCATCCAGGTGCTTACATAGAAACGAGTGAGAAATGAGATATAAAGAGAGATAAAGAGAGAAAATGACACACGCAGAGCGAAAAGACTAGGGAGTGGAAGACACAGGCAGACAGAGAGATAGAGACAGACTTACAGACAAAGACAGACAGAGTGGAAGTTAATCATTTTTAGGGGATATAAAAACAGTTTGCCAATACAGAAATCTACGACAATTGGAAATTGTGTCCGCAAATGCAGTGTTTTTTTTTCCACGAAGCCTATTTGCTCTATGAAAAAATTTAATGAGAGGTTCTACTGAACAGAGAAATAGCAGCAATGGTATATCTAATACACCCAGTCTGTTTATGGTGTTGATTATTATTATTAATATTTTGCTTAATTTTTTACGTATTTGTGTGTGTGTGTGTGTGTGTGTGTTAATGGTTTAAGGTAATGTCCCGCCCTTTGCGTAGGTGAAAGGATATTTTAAAAAATCCGAAGGCAGCATATATTATAATTATGAATCTTTCAAAGCATCAAAAACTTGATACCAGAGGCAGCAACTATCTGGACTGATCATCATTCTCTACTTGTCACTAGTACCACCAAGATTTCTTTCTTACCCTTTAACCCAGTAGGTGTCTGTAAGCGCTGAAGTTTTTCCAGTGTGCGAGAATGTGGTGACATCTCACATGTCAGGATTAGAGGGTTTTAAGGGTCTTGAGGCAAGGTTCTTGATCCTCGTGACAGATTCAGAGAGTGGAGTCCACAATGGCAAAGACCGGTGAAGATTTCTGCGACTCCTGGGCTTCAACGGGTTCTTCTAGTCCAGGCTTACACTACTGACCGCTAGGATTGAAATTTGAGCCCTCCGCTCTAAATCTGGCACATTATCTAATTGTTCAAAGGGGCTTTTAGGAGGGAATTCTCATTATATCCATGATTAACTTGGGATTTTAGTAGGTGTAGTTATGTATTACTTTTAGATGAATACGAATATTGTTGGCATCCATTCTCTTCATATTATATGAACTTTCTCAAGTTTCTCCCGTTAAGATTGCAATAATTCTAAAGAATGTCACCAAATAGACTTTAACAAACAATAAATATGAATAAAAACCTGATACATTATCATTTTTAGTGTTAAAATTAGATGTAACATAATAGCACACTACATTGCTATGATATTAATTATTTGACTCAAATGATATGGATAGCCTTAACCAGCTCAAAAACCGCTCACATTCAGACTATCACCTCTTTAAGCCTCTGAAATGTTATCTGCGAGGCACGAAGTTTTAAGACTTATATTATCTGGTTAAAGAAGTGAAAAGCTGGTAAGCTACGCTCCAAATCAGTTTCTACATACAGGATTTCTTTTCGCTTCCATCATTTTAAAATAAATACATAAGCACTGTCTTGATTATTATCTACGGCTTTGGTTTATCTTTTGTTAAAATATGAGTCAGATCTACAACAGACATCTAATTTTACGACATGTTTCTTATTACTTTAAGGGACGTTACATTTTGTAGTAAAGCCTTGCTGGCTGCAATTTGTTTTTCAGTAAAATAATAATCTCGGTGCGTCTTTCCACCTTGTCGGCGGGTAACAGGGGTCCCAAAACATACAGTAGTTGTAGAAACTATCATAATTGCGAAGACTAGATAGATCCATTAATATATAATAGGAATGATGTAATGAATGTGCCACACACATCTACCTTTTATAACAGCAGGAAATGTCAGATCAAATAACGTACCTTTCTTTGATCCCCTACTTTACAGGTCTGCAAAGGCACCATTTTATGGCTCGAACTTACAGTTCTGCTGGTTTTAGAAGTTGATAGCCTCGAGGAACCTCCCAAAAATAGGCAGAAAACGTCAATTACAACAAAATTATTTAAGATGACATAAGATAAACTTGATTGATACACCGGGAAATTTGTCTGGTCAATCAGTGAGACATAAAATGTTATGAGCATTAACCTTTACGAGCATAGTTCTCTTTCTCGCTCTGTCTCTCTGTCTCTCTCTCGCTTTTTCTCCCTCTCCCTCCCT
>RQTK01000555.1:263922-321422 GCA_003991915.1 Elysia chlorotica | reverse complement strand
ATTTAAGTTAAAAAATAACCAGGAGGACAAAACGGTTTGATGGCCATGGTCATATAATAATTATGCCAATCGGCACGGCATGATAATAATAATTATTATATAAAGGCGCAGTAATAAAAAAGTCACATTGTAAATTATAGATTAGTGCATTCAAGATGCGTAGATGTTTTGTGAAAACAAGACTGCTGTCATACCAGATTCCCAATTTTCTGTTATATACCTCCATCATTTGTCTATTAAATCAGACAATACGATTGATATTACCTACGCAAATCTAATATTTAAAAACTATTTAATCAATAAACAAAGGAAAGAACAATAAATTTAGATCTATGTTTATTTGTTTTGTTTTTGAAAGAACAATACAGGTAGATCCATGTTTCTGTGTTTTGTTTTGAAGGACCTACTCTTTAAAGCTACATTCTCTTAAGATCGATAGAGGTATAAAAACAACAGTTATATAAACATGTAAAAAGGGGGGGGGAGAGAGAGAGAGAGAGAGAGAGAGAGAGAGAGAGAGAGAGAGAGAGAGAGAGAGAGAGAGAGAGAGAGAATTTGAGACAAACAGAGACAGGAAAGCCTTAATTATTTGATAATGTTTTCGAACTATGTTTAGTTTTATAGAAATTGTGGCGTGGGCCTCGTTCATTCGATTATATAGACATAGCTCAAAGCAAACAAGCTACGTAAACATTAACAAGAAAAATGACAAGTTTATTTATGGAACTAAAGCAGCAAGGTTGAAAAATTTTGTTTTTCTTTTCATTAATTTTCATTCAGATTTTACTGAACTAGATGAGGCAACATGCCGCATTGCATGGTGATTAAAAAATGAAGAAATACAAGAAAAGAAAGTATTGAACGAGGGCAGTGACATTCTTCTTTAACTTTGGTTCTATTAGGAAGAGGAGGATGTAAAAAAAAAGGTCCGTAACGGATAACTACATGAACCTCACTTGAACACGCTTCATTAACTGTCTCTTTAGTTGTGCACACAGACATAGAATTGTCACGAATGCACCCGAGTAATCGATATTACAATGTCTTCAATGGCCTTGGAAAAAAAATAAGATAGAAAGATATTTTTCGATGCACTTAACTTTATTCATACGCCCCGCTAATTTGCTGGACCACAGGTTTTATTTTAATGTTAAAAAGATGACATAGTATCCCAGAAAAAGTTCAGCATGACCTTTTTTGTTTTTCAAAGGTTCATTATAGCAAAATGAACAGAGCGTTCTGAACGGAATGAAGATAAAAATTATTATTACGCAGGCCACACATTAGGGTCTGAAAAAAACGAAAACTATGGTGCGATTATCTAAAACCCAATCGCTTAAGTCATGACGTAGTACAGTTTTATACATTATACAATACTCAAAACGGTTTTGTAACTCTCCCACATACATAAATAGTATTGAAGATTTAGGCAAATAAAAAATACATTTTCTAAATTTTGATGTAAAAGAAATTCTCAAAACAACTGCAAAATGAGGATTGTTCGTGTATTGTAACATAATGTGCCGTAAGTACAACGTTGCAGTAGCTTACGAATCGTCGTAAGCCTTCTTTATCGCATATTCTTACATATTCTTATATTGTAAACTAACCTGACGTTGTACTTTTCGTCTTATAATTGAAACACATTTTTGAAGATGTTCTGTAGCATCAAAGACAGCATCAAAGACAGAAAAATGTAATCGTTAATCGAGGTAGTGCTAGGGTTATTTTAAGGAGACAGCTTAAAAACACAATTATTAAAAGCAGTTCGATTTTACCTCACAGTAAAACGGCAGGGACAACCAAAGTTTTTAAGAAGAGAGTTAATGGGGTTGTCTCAGTACTTGTTTCTATTTCGAATGTACTCTATTAAAAGTGTTCGTAAATTTGCAAATTTTTAAAGAACATCTAAGTTTTTAACCATGTGTCCGAATGGCCAATTGTTACAGCTTTCGGTTACTGTCAAATAAAACTGGTTCTTCTCTTTTTTAAATTTGCCTTGTAAATATTACCTCTACCTCTATATTTAGCATTGCCTGTCTGTCTGTATATATGTTTGTCTCTGCCTCTCTGTCCCCCTCTCTCTTTCCCCTCTATCTCGTTTTTTCTCCATCTCTCTCCCTCTGGCTCTCTCTGTCTGTCTCTCTATCTGTTTCTGTCTCTCTCTCGTTCTCTCTCGCGCTCTCTCTCTTTCTTTCTCTCTCTCTCTCTATACTCTCTCTCTCTCTCTCTCTCTCTCTCTACTCTCTCTCTCTTTCTCTCTCTCTGTTTTTCATTTCCTGTAACATCATTTTTTCGCAAAACTCATGAGTTTCCACTGAACATGTTTGAAATTTTACCTTTATTGTTTTCCTATTTTTGGTTCAAACCTACTAAAACCGAAACCCTTTTCGGTATAGTTTAGGTCCTCTAAAATAAACAACTGTAGATTAGGTGTAAAAGCTGCCTATATTTTACTAATGCTTTTAGTACAGTAGCCCTTTAGTATAATTATTCAAACAACATTATAGAATAACCTGGGTTGACGATCAAGGAGTATGTTTTTGCTACTATTCCAAATGTCCTCTGCATCGTTTTCCCCTCTAAATCTACACCTCTAGTGCATGATGAACAAACGATAATAAACAGCCTGATATCATTTTTAAAGTGTTCATGATTGAAGTAAAGGAATAAAATAATTTATGACGTAGAAGACCCATCAATTAATCAAAAGAAAACAAGCGCCATATATGCCATGCACGACTAAAGCTTTGAAGGTGCGTGTACTGCAATTTGACAGTTATTCGATTTAACAGTGATGAGAAGTCTGACAACAGAATAAAGTTAAAAAAAAATTTTAATGGACCCTTTAACCCTAATTTGAAAATTTTTGCTCTATTTTCACACTTAGCCTGTGTTAAAAACAAACACAGCCATTTTTACATTGAAGACTTAACACGTTTACCCTTCTCAGAGCACTTTTAGTTCAACAAAAATAGTAGGGCTATAATAGACCGTAACAGCTTGTGCAATGAGGTCTTCTATCAGTATAATCTAGCGTCAGTATAAGGTCGCCTGAGTTTTAAAGTATCCTATCTCATTTCTGAGATAAGCTTGATACTTAGAATTGTAGAAAGGAGATTGGGTACTTTATACACAGGGTGACAACAATAAGTATGACCGGACACGTTCTATGTATCCTACTTGGAGGTCCAGTGCGGTATACAACTTTCCTCGAGACTCGTTACACTATGAGAAAGACAGCTTCAATTGCTCTGACCAAATATTAAATAACGAGTGCTACCAGTATAGGAAATGAGAGATATGGACAAGCAAAAAAGGTCATAGTGTAATCTTGCTGTAGGTGTAATTAAAAAATGCGCACTTGATGTTCTGTTTTAAAGACTAAGGGCTGTAAGTACAACGACGTGGTAGCTTACAACTTGTCGTAATCCTTGTTATTCACATATATTGAGACGAGTCATATGATTACCACAACATTGAACAGACGCTCCCAAACCAAGACGGCCCATTTAAAATTTCTCAATTCTCTTGCTTGATAAGCTAACATGAGCCTACATTAACGTTCATGTCTTCCAGCTAAGTGTAGTTAGTAACTATTCGTGAAGTTATATCCCTAACAAATGTCGAAGAGCTTGCTCACCTGAGGAACATGTCCACTCCAGTGAGCTCCATGTTTCGCCGAATCCCTTTCCAGGACTGCTTGATTTTGAACATCTGTCGCAGGTCCATCGGACTCCGCGAGTCAGGGTCCACCACAGTGATGGTGGTACTGGTCGGGTCTTCGGACAGCTTGTGACCATTGGCCGAGCTCTGGGTCTCGGGGCGCACGGAATTCCCCCTAGACATCGTCACCGTTTTACTTTCCCTGCAGCCCATTCTTGCAAATGTTGCTACTACAGGTTACACTGTTTCTTTTGTTTATGACTTTTCAACGAATTAGTTTTTTTTTTCACAGCTGTTACATTAAGGTAACAGTTTTGACTTGGCTTTGCAGTAACACAGGGGTTTTATGTTAATACTATCGGGAGAAGAAAGTGTCCTTTCTAGGAAAATCATTGATGACAAAGAAAACGAAATATCAGTTAAATTTTAGTAATCGGACAACTTACACAAGCTTTGTGCCAACATATTGCACTTGGCATATTTTCTTCCAAAACCTTTTTATCCTCGGAGGAAAAAAAAGAATAGCCTGCTTAACGTCAGTCTAGACTTATATATAGTGAATGCATTTTTAACTCTCATTAAAAAAAAGTCTGTAAGCACTAAAAATGAAAATATTATGCAGAATTCTTTTGCATTAAAACCATGTGCAAATACCGAAACAGCTAATTTGTTTTGAAATTTCAAAAATAAACATACATCCATTGATCATAACAAATCTGATGTGCACTACTTTGGACTAAACAATGCACATTTTAATATGCTGCGCTGTTTTTACGTTTGCTTTGAATTCGTTAACCAGCAGTAAGCTGCAAAAAGAGGAATATATATATTGACAGTGTTATAAATTCTAAAGAAGCTGGAACTTTTATAAGAAAATGATTTTAATCCATCATGTTTGTCAATATGTTCACACATAAAAAAACTCCCACAAACGAGAACAAAATTAGGTTCTTGTATGAACAAACATATTGATTCAATAATTATTCAAGACATTTTTTCCGCGCTTGGAAAAGCTATTATTTCCCTACATTTTATCAACCACATTGATAAGTATATTTATAATACAGTTTAATGTAAGGAAGAGAATAGGAAATTAAAAGTATTATCGAATCCAATAATAAACTTTTATTTTACATTATATAATACGATGTTATTGCCACTGTCTCTTTTCGTGAATATAACAGTTGTCTTTGGAAATAACTATCATACGAATATTCTATGTTTAATACAGACAATCGTGTTTTGCTTATTCTTAAAATTGATTCTAATAATAGTTAGAAGATAGTCATAAAACAGCTCACCAATGCACCACAAATACACTGCAGTGGAGAATCACAACCCAACGCTAAACAATACATTTAACTTAAACCGATGATCATATTTAGATCACTAGTGCACTGCAAAGAAAACTACACAGCAGAATAAAAATCCAATCGCATCAAAGACCTTCAGAAATTTAATTAATTATAATTATCAATTAGCTATCTTGTATTAGGATCTTGAAAATGAATGTCAGAGCAACCCGTCACCTCCAAGAAACGCCGTTACCTTGGGCGCCAGAAGAATCAGTTTCTGTGGTTCTAGCAGGAAAACCAGAGAATCTGTCTGGTCGCCATGGACGCACGATCAGCGCTAGCGGTGTGAGGCCAAGTCGTGAAAAACAATGACAGGGGAGGGACAGGCAGGCAGACAGACAGACGGAGAGAGAGAGAGAGGGACAGAGAGAGAGAGGGAGAGAGAGAGAGAGAGAGAGGGGGAGAGAGAGAGAGAGAGAGAGAGAGAGAGAGAGAGAGAGAGAGAGAGAGAGGGGGAGAGAGAGAGAGAGAGAGAGAGAGGGTGGGTGTGAGTAGTTTGGGGGAGCTAGAGGGAACCGCCTAGGATAGGCGCCTCTCTTAGAAGACAAGGCATAATCTACATAGATAGCTGTCGTTCAGCACAGATGCGTTTAGAATTGATAAAACTGATAGATCAGGCTTTGCCATTCACATGATGATAGCGGGTGATTTAATCACAGCCCTGAGGCATGAAGTGTTAACTGATCTCTCATTGACTTAGTAAATTTTGGATGTATAGAACTAAGATTGGGCGTCGTTGACCTATCGTTTTCGATTTACTAGGGGCTGCGTTTTCGCAGGGTCTTTAAACCAGAAGTCGCGCTTCTGTAACTCCAGGCTTGGCAGTAATTGGGGAAGTCAATTGAGAATAAACGTTTCAAATGGAGAGCATACATTATTAGACAGGAAATCTTGGTGATGTTCGTTTGTGACAGATGATGTAGGTTGTTTGAGTAGTATTGTGGAGTATATTGTACAAGATATAAGTGATAGGATTCCATCACTAAAGATAGATTATGACATTTTAATATCAATTTTTCCTTTTTTTTTCTCTTTTTAGGGTTCATTTAGTAAGGGTATGTACATAGATTTTTTAAAATCCTATTATTTCGTTTGTGCAAACTAACCGCTCTTTCTTCCGTTAGGCAGATTCCTGAAACTTAGATCTATATTTCGTAGTAATAATTTTTGTTTGATTTAAGAAAGAATTGTATGACCGTAAAGACATAAATAATTAAATCAATGAAAGACGATTTATTATCCGCTCTCAGAGTACTTTAACTAATTAAACTGCTCAGTAGACGGAACAAAACACACGCCTTAGAAACTCATAAGTTATCCAACCTTATTTAACGCGATCCGACTCGACTTCATCGAGAGCCTTTTATTTTATTATATTTCTATGCACTTAAAAAAAAGTCATTTTAGGGAGTTGTGTATGTAAATATTTCTATTGAACAGTTTTGTGATTATGCTTAAAATGTTGTTAAGCGCTTTGAGCTTTGTGAAGGGAAAGCGCTCAATAAATAAATATTATTATTAACACCGCAAAAAAGGCGACCGTAAGTTAGCCTTTGTTGGCAAAAGGACGCATTTTAGGAGTAGGAATAAAACGGGTGAGAGGTAGTGCACAAGTTCCAAGTCGATTGAAACAATTGTTTATAAATGTTGCTGATTGCAAAATTTACACATAGGTATTCTTTTCTTTTGGAAAGAGAAAAAAAACCCACCAGTTTCTAAGCATTTATTTTTCATAGCTAGTACTTTCCGTGTTGTAGGTAAAATATAATATAGAAAGGTATAAAGAACAACACAACAACAACAAAAACAACAACAACAACAACAACAACAACAAAAAACAAAAACAACAAGAACAACATCAACAACAAATACACCAAGAACAAAAAATTACGCTTAGCAATAAGAAGAACAACTATGAGAAGAATTAGAGAATTAGCATGTAAATAATCAAGAGAATACTTACATCAAAGTCATTTTTTACTGTAGCTACGTAAAAAATCAATTGCATTGGAATTTACAAAGTACAACAAAGAAAGTTCTAATATCTGTATGGCCTAGATAGTTGTGATAAAGACACAATTAGACAATCATATAGTTTAACCAAACTATTCATACAAAGAGACTGCACCAAGGAAATAATTATCAAGATCCTTTCTTCTCTTTAGCGCTGTCATTGATATTATTAAGGAAAGAAGGTTAATCCGAGGGTGTTATACAACGGTACAATGAACTAAGGTCTAGCCTAATACAAGCCTTTATTAATGTTACAATAGTATCTTTGCCTTCCACTTAATTCTACTAATAATGAAAAGAAAGGATTAGTAACCAAATGTTACCGATTGATTTAGAAATAAAAATTTCAAGACATTTAGGATGAGTTACTCTGTCTTTCTCAAATCTTAACCCGTCTGTTTCATATTATACTCATCTACATGACTCTTTTCTCAGTATAGCGCCACATACCATAGATTTTCTAGTTGGCAGTCTTTACCTTAGAGCACTTAGTTTTACTCGACCTTTATCTCTTTTGTCCTTCATTAAGTACCTCCAGCACCTAGACTTCGCTACGTCTTTGTGCACATGCATGTAGTGTCAGAGTTGATCATTATCTGTGTGTCTCCCCCCCCCTCTCTCTCTCTCCCTCTCTCTCTCTCTCTCTCTCTCTCTCTCTCTCTCTCTCTTTGTTTCTTGCTGAATCTTTTTATCACTTTCTATCTCTCTGTCGTATCCCTCTCTCTCTCTCTCTCTCTCTCTCTCTCTCTCTCTCTCTCTCTCTCTCTCTCTCTCTCTCTCTCTCTCTCTCTCTCTCTCTCTCTCTTTCCTCTCTCTCTCTCTCTTTCTAATGTATTTACTTTCATTCTTTCCCTACCTAGGGTCCATTGCACTGTGAAGCGTGTGATAATTTTAATTAACTAAACTCGTAACACATGATTAGGTATACGGGATCAGCATTATTTCAATCATCACAGAGGTCTGTTGTCAACCATTATTTTTCTTCTTCATGGAGCAAAATTGATTTTCATACTGTAATAGCCGCTGAGCAAATGAGTTAATTAACGGTGTCTTAGGCCCAAGGTTGACTTTGGGGCGTGGCTCTATTTTTTATATTATGAGTAGAAAAGTGTTATCAAATAGTCTTCAGAAAAAAAAAATCCCTAAGGTCAAAATATTTAAAATAATATTTACATTGACAATCAAAGTGAGCTTTGTCATGAAAGAAATAGACGTAGTAAGAACGCTTCACATAAATGTTGTGAATAAGGTGAACAAATTGGGCCGAACAAATAAATCTCTTAGTAACGTTCTATTATAATAATGTTAATAATTTAATATGAAATATCATTATTACATGTATTACATAAAAGATGTTTATTTAGTATATTAAAGCGATACATCGGTGTGTATTCCAAGAGACCTTGGTTATGACACGTGTACCATATTTTAAGTATAAATAACAAATTCAACATCCAATAACAGTAATCCAATTCAATTATTATGAGTTAAGTATTGTATTGAACCTTCTTTTGTCAGAGTTTAAATCATAATTATGACAAATTTTGTCTTGGAATCGAGGACAGTATTCTGCTTATTGATTACGCATAATTACTATCTTATTACAGTGTTTTTGTAATCGTAACTAATCCTATTATGTTTCAAGTCGTTCACAGTCAGAACCAACAAACAGGATGTCGTATAATTAGGCTTTCATAGACTGAATCTCGCGTCTCCGTAAGGAATTTGTCAAATCCCCAGAGTCATTTATTGATTACAACCTTCAACAAAACTGTTTGGATCATATGAATTAAAGGCGATTTTCTAAATTCAATTTTTATGGGTTGGCCTGAAACATTATTCAAAACGTCTTACAAAATGTATGATTGTTTAAATATCTTGATTTTCATAATGATATTTTAATATATTATTTTGTATATTCTTTCTTTTACCAACGTCCGGTGAAAGGAAAAAAGTACGTTGACCCTAGTTTAAACCAAGGTAAAAACAAATAGTTTACAGCAGTCTACCACATGTTCGTAGTGCTTATCCTCTTTCACTTTCTTTCATTGTGCCTCTGTCAGTCTGTATGTTTGTCTCTCTGTATCTTTGTATTTCTGTTCATTTATATTGACTTCCTTTTTTTTTCAAAATTCATTTTCCAGCAAACACCAGAACCTCTAAGGCTCAAGGTTAGCCAATATTTAATGCAATGTTATTTTCAATATTTTCAATGTAATAATTATTTAAAGATCCTGAACCTTCGTTATATTTTCTTTACCGTTTTCAATAGCTGATTAGTATCTGCTTGTTCAATCTATGTTTTTTCCTCGCTCTTTCTCTCTTTTCTAATCTCGCCTCTCTCATTTTCTTTTTTTCTTTCTAAGCGTCTCTCTCTTTCTTTTTCTATCTCTCCCTCTATTATTGTCTATGTATTACGTATGTATGTCTGCATTACTTCCTTTGTAGGTTCGTATTTTAAATTTATACTCCTTGTCTCCGTCGGAATCTAATAATATGAACGTTTTTTAAATAATTCCATTCCCCATCTTGTTTTTTCACAAACACACACACACACACACACACACAGAGAGGGTGGGGGTGAGTAGTTTGGAGAGAAGTAGAGGGAACCGTCTAGGATAGGCGCCTCTCTTAGAAGACAAGGCATAATCTACATAGATAGCTGTCGTTCAGCACAGATGCGTTTAGAATTGATAAAACTGATAGATCAGGCATTGCCATTCACATGATGATAGCGGGCGATTTAATCACAGCCCTGAGGCATGGAGTTTTAACTTATCTTTCATTGACTTGGTAAATTTCGGATATATAGAACTAAGATTGGGCGTCGTTGCAGATTTACTGACCTATCGTTTTCGATTTACTATGGGCTGCGTTTTCGCAGGGTCTTTAAACCAGAAGTCGCGTATCTGTAACTCCAGGCTTGGCAGTAATTGGGGAAGTCAATTGAGAATAAACGTTTCAAATGGAGAGCATACATTATTAGACAGGAAATCTTGGTGATGTTCGTTTGTGACAGACGATGTAGGTTGTGTGAGTAGTATTGAGGAATATATTGTACGAGATATAGGTGATAGGATTCCATCACTAAAGATAGATTATGACTCTTTAATATCATTTTTTTCTTTCTTTTTTTTCTCTTTTAAGGGTTCATTTAGTAAGGGTATGTACATAGATTTTTTAAAATCCTATTATTTCAGTAGTAGTAGTAGTAGTAGTAGTAGTAGTAGTAGTAGTAGTAGTAGTAGTAGTAGTAGTAGTAGTAGTAGTAGTAGTAGTAGTAGTAGTAGTAGTAGTAGTAGTAGTAGTAGTAGTAGTAGTAGTAGTAGTAGTAGTGTTAGTAGTAGTAGTAGTTGTTGTAGTTGTAGTTATTGTAGTAGTAGTAGGAGTAGTAGTAGGTAGTAGTAGTAGTAGTAGCGTGAAAGCGTACCTTCCTTTTTAAACAATATATCACATCTATCTATCTATCTATCTATCTATCTATCTATCTATCTATCTATCTATCTATCTATCTATCTATCTATCTATCTATCTATCTATCTATCTATCTATCTATCTATCTATCTATCTATCTATCTATCTATCTATCTCTTTTCCTTCTCTTTCACTTTCTCATTCTCTTTCTCTTTCTCTCTCTCTCTTTCTCTCTTCTCTCTCTCTCTCTCTCTCTCTCTCTCTTTCTGTATTGTGAAAAGAGGGACACGAATATTAAAATAGTTATTGTATTAACAAAGGATTTGTCTTTCAACTTAGAAAATAATTAAAAAAGAAAACGGATCGAAATGTAAATGATAAACAATTTTATAAAAAGGAAAGTGTAGTATAGAAGAAATTAGAGACACACTTTTACATCGAGAAACATGTTCCGGCATATTAAATTATTCAGATACATATCAAGGGGCGTAATCGTTTCCAAAAGAGATCGCAATTCAAGATTTCACATTTCTTTCCCTTCTATGGTGTAATAAAATCGTAATATTACAACCTATTACCTTCCTCAATCTTTAAGAAAACGAGTCCCAGAAGAATATAAAACTGTCACATCAAATTTAGTCTGCTTTCAGTGTAATATAAACCCTACCTCTGATGATAAACAATTTATTATTTTATGTCAAATACATTTTTGAAATAGCTGAAAAATAAAACAAAAAAACTAATAACCATTTATATTTTAAGCTTTTGCGGAAAAAAAGTGACGGAAGCATACAGTGTATATAGATAACAAAAAATAGATACCAAGGATATGCTTTTTTAAAATCTTTTTTTCTACTTTGTCTATGAATATTTGCATTATTTGCTCGTCAGAAACATCGAATCACATATCCCAATATAACAGAAATTTGTGCAGCATTTCGTCAATGGTTGTCCTGTTGCCAAAACCGTGTTTTTTTTTGTTTTTTTTTGTTGTGGGGGGGGGGGGGCGGTTACAAAGGAAATTTTGCCGTTTATACAGGAAATGCTTGAAAAGAATGGTTTAAATAATTAATAATGCTTCGTTGTGGAGCCTTAAAAAAATTCCGCGAAATAATTATGTGGATTGAGCTCACTCTCTTACTCTTAATAAAAACCCACTGAGTAGCTTGGCGTTATTACAAATGTTCGGTGCATTACATTGTGAGGGTTGTTATTAACTTGATTATTAAACGTTCAAGCGCTATGTACAATACGCGACAATCCCTACAGCAAAATCTAACGTGTGCATTAATTGGAAAAATACAGAGGTTACACAGCAAACTGGAACAAAAATACATCATTTAATGTAGAAAAATGATTATTAAGAAACAAGAGAGAGAGAGAGAGAGAGAGAGAGAGAGAGAGAGAGAGACAGAGAGAGACAAACAGACAGACAGACAGACAGGCAGACAGACAGACAAACAAACAGACAGAGATAATGAGCGACAAACAGATAATACAGAAATACTGAGAGCAAGAAAAGAAAACGAAGGACAGAGAGATATACAGAGATAGAGTGAGAGCGAGATAGAGAGAGAGAGAGAGAGAGAGAGAGAGAGAAATAAGGGACAAATATATGTATACTATAGAGAGAGAGAGAGAGAGAGTAAATGAGACACACAGGGAAAAAGAGAGAAGGAGAGAGTGTAAGAGAGAGAGAGGGAAGAGAGAGTTAGAGAAAGAGGGAGGGGCAGAGATAGAAAGACAGAAAGACAGAGAAACGATAAGACGGACACACGGACCCAAAAAGTAGTATTCAGAAAGAAAGAGATTTTACAAAGAGAAATGCAAAAATGACCAGTTAGGTTTAGAGACAGATTGAAATAAAAAAACAATAAGAAAAAACAAACAAACAAGGAAATAAAGGCCATATATAAGCTTAATATAATTTGTTCTACTCACGCCACAAACATTTCCACCCCAGCCCTGCTAATGTTATCATTGCGGTGCATGGCTCGCCAGGAACTGCTCAGTTTAAACAGCTGCAGCTTGGTCAAGTCAAGACTGGCCGGTATCACGACGTTCGAGAAATTAGTACGCGATGAAGTCAAGTCATCCCTTTTGGTTAGGAAGTGGGGAATGGGCCTGACGTTGGGCTCCTCGGAAGCGCCAGACCCGTGCTTATGGGCAGCTCGTCCCAGGCCCAAACGATTCAGCGTGCTGTTTAAACAGCCCATCATCCTCGCCTGGATAAGTATAGGACTGCGCGAGGCAGTCGACCTGGTGTTCGGGTTTCGTTGATGCTCTTCCAATCTGTATGCACTTAAACATTCAAAGTGGAAAACTTTCCGTAGACTACTGTGTGAGTTTTAGTGTTTTTCACAGGTGAACAGTTTTGATGATCCGCCGGACTCAGATTTTTTTATTGCAAATTTTTCAACTTTTACTTCCACTTCAAAACGAATGAAAACCTTGACTTTCAATTTAAAGTATTGAAAAATACTCAAAATTTAACATATAGGATTCAACTGAATTAAACCTTGATCTCACGAACTGTAAAGGGCATTGTCTTTTATAACATCCAGCTCTGTGTTAAAAGGATATCACACAATAAGGACACGCCCCTGGATATATGAAACTTCACTGTGCTGCCTCCTTTTGTGGTTAATATCCTCGTTTGAAAGATGCTGGTATGACGGGAATGGTAGCTTAAACGTTGACTGAATCTGTTTTAGACGTCTAGTGCAATCTCTGATCTTGAGGAGTTGGGAGCTGTGCAGGTGCTGTATCAGAAAAGAAATATTTTAATGTAAAAATATTATTTGGGTATAATTCATAACATTATTGTGTCATAAATCCATTATTCGATTCGTTTTTTTAGAACGGAAAAAAAACAAACAAACAAACGATGCCAACATAATTGCCAAGCAGTGCGTATCCTTTGTATTACTCTAACAATCTTTATGAGCCCAAATATCATGGGAAAAACAACAACAAATAAACTCAGTATAGAAAAGGGTAACCATAATAATAATTATTACACGCATCGCGTTATGCTTGTTAAGCAAGTATAGGTAGTATGACATTGTTCTTTAGATTGGAGGAGCATTTTGTTACCAAACTACTTTAAAGTTGTTATTTAGGCTGGTTATGTAAACTATATTTCCTCTATTGTTTCAAAGCAAACTTAAATAATTGAACCAGTTGACCGTATTTTTTGTGTGGTTTAAACGACAATAGCGAGTAAAAACCCAATCAGAAAATACAAATGGGAATTTGTTTTTAGAGGAATCATATTTTAAGAAAAACAATGTTCAAAAATGCAAAGTTTTCATGTTTAATGTGACCAGCTCAGACATGATTCATGGTATCCCCGCCGTGTCTTGTGTGTGGCAGCACATAAACTTGTCAGATATCATTCTTGGGATCTATCCACAATATAGCCTATATAGTGCTGATGTTGGACAATAAACCAACTCATCTCAATTATCACCACTCTTAGAGAGATACCTTGCCCTCAAGATGCGCGAAGGTGTCAATAATATACTGTTGAGCCTCCGCAGTGTCATACCTGCCACTTATTATCAATTATCCATAAGTCACAGTCTGGTTGACTGTCCGCTTTTTCATCGGGAAATAAATCTATACCTGGCTTCCACACCACTACAGGACATAATAATATTTATTACTTATTTGTGTTAGAATACTGATGTTTTTAAGTGACATTGATCTGTATAATAAAATTTAACTGTGATCATCCTACACATGGATCTTTTAAAATACTGTACATACATTTCACTTTTAAGCAACCTCTTTAAAAACAATTCCTATACTTTCATCTCTCAGAGAGATAAAGGAATCACCAGCGTTGCTACAAGTGTAATGAATAAACTGCCTTAGGACATCATGGGCACAATAAAGCCATTACTGTGCCGACGTGCCGTAAACACAAGCTTATTCATATATACGCTTCCATGTTGTTGTTGTGTTGAAAGAAGCTTAATTAAATCTAAAGTAATAATAAAAGTTTGTGGGTTTTATTTCATAATATTTGTATGTGGAATAGGTAAAACCATTAAGAAAGTCCTAGTGCATCTATATCTCGCAGTTTTGATTGACGTGATGGTATTATAATAATATGAACGAATATTAACACCGGTATTGAGATAAAAAACGGCGATGTTGCATTATAAAGCTTTAAACTTGCGAACAATAATAGCCTAGAAAACCAGAAGCAGGAGCATTAAAATTTAAAGGTACACGTTTGTAGTTATTAAGAACATTTAGTTTAATTTCAGCGATAAGAAATCTATTGCTTAAATATTGAAACGTTATGGGTTCTTTTAGTTGATTAAGAATTTGTTTTCTTTCTTTTCTACTTATTTCTGACAGTAGGACATGGGTTTTTAATTGGTGGTGATGAATCTCTGGTGGAGGTGCAATAATTAATCAATGCATAAATCATTGAACTTTCTTTTCCAAATAACGCAAAAGCATCAGTTAATGCGTCAGGGCGAATATTTAAAAAAAAACGTCTGTAAAATTTATATCAGTGAGTAATATGAAAAATTAGCTTAGGTGGAGAGATATTTTTACCACACGGAACAAACTTGTTTGCGCCACAGCTCAAAATTATTTCACTTCACATATTGATCGCCAGTGGTTGTAAAAAAATGATAGAGTCATACAAAATATTGAATGAACAATTAGAGTCGTTTTCTTATTGAATAAACAACTAGAGCGTTTTGTCAGGCGCATAGATAGACCAAAATAGAAAAGCATACTTTTACGAGCTTAAAACATAATGCTATCGATGTTTAATACCTTTGTGGTGGGTTTTTTAAGCGGATCAATATTTATTTCTTTTCTACCAATTTCATTAGGACAATTTTTTTTAAACCTAATCCCAGTAATCCTTTTGGCGATATACCACAGCTGTGGGGAAAAATATTTAAAGTTTCACCTTTTTATCCTGACATTTTTGATTAAATTATTAATTTCTTGTTGATTTTTTTAATAAATAAAAATAACCATCTTTTCTCTTCTAAAATTAAACTATTAGTATTTGTAGTTATCTTAATAATTTCGAAATAACTCGAGTTTAGATCGTATCAGAGAATGATAGAGGTATAGAAGGGACTCTACCTGCTCCCCAATCTGCCATAAGGTTTTAGTAAGTACAACTTCGTGAGCCTTCTATTTCACATATCCAAGGACTAGTCGTAAGCTTACTATAACAATGTACTTACGACCCATGTAAGTTTTGTTTCATAATATTGGTAAGGGAAAGAGGTCTAACCATTAAGAAAGTCCTAGTGCATCTAGATTTCGCAGTTTTAATTGACGTGATAGTATTATAATAATGTGTGCGAATATTAATACAAGTACCGTCATTGATGATTTAAGAAAACGGCCTGCGGCTGGCTATGTTGCATTACAAAGTTCGTTTTAAACCTGTGACCAATAAAAATCTAGAAAACAAGAAGCGGATTGATACAATTACGAGAATTTACATTTACAGGTGCGCGTCTGTGATTATTAAAAACATTTAGTTTAATTTAATTGCGAAGATGTCTACTGCTTAAAGATTGAAACTTTATGGCTTTTATAGTTGAATAAGATTTTGTTTTCTTTCTTATTTCTTTTTTTTCTGAGAGTAGGAAAGGGATTATTAAGTGGTGGTGATGAATCTCTGGCGGAGGTGCAATAATTAATCAATGCATAAATCATTCAATTTTAAATCATTTGAAAAATAACGCAAAAGTATCAGTTAATGCGTTAAGGCGAATATTAAAAACGTCCTTAAATCTTATATCAATGAGTAATATGAAAAGAGTATCTTAGGCAGAGAGATATTTTACTACATAGAGCAAAGTTGTTTGCGCCACAGCTCAAAATCATTTCACTTCGCCTCTGGTTGTACAAAAAATGATAGAGTCATACATACATATTGAATGAACAATTAGAGCCGTATTCTTATTGAATAAACAACTAGAGCATTTTGTCAGGCGCATAGATAGACCAAAATAGAAATGCATAATTTTACGAGCTTAAAACATTATTATGCTATCGATGTTTAATACCTTTGTCGTGGATTTTTTTAAGCGGATCAATATTTATTTCTTTTCTACCAGTTTCATTAGGACAGCTTTTTTAAAACTCAATCTTAGTAATCCTTTTGGCGATATGTCAACAGCTGTGGGAAATGAAAGGTTTAAAGTTCCACCCTTTTTCCCTGACGGAGAAAACAGATTAATTTTGATGTAATTATTATTTTTTGTTGATTTTTTTTTTATAAATAAAAATAACCATCTTTTCTCTTCTAAAATTAAACTATTAGTATTCGTAGTTATCTTAATAATATCGATATAACTAAAACGAAAATTATAAAAATTAGAGCTTCAAATAGTCAATGAAAGTTTACCAAGGTTCCCCCTCCCCAAATATACAAAAAAAAAACAGAAACAAAAAAAACAAAAAAAAAAACAAATAAAACAGAGAGGCAGAGAGAGGTCCAGAGTCTGCATTATAAACTGATCAAAAGGGTGGGAGATCGTAAAGTAAAGATTGGAAAAGTGTGTAAAACAGGTTTTTAAAGAGAAAAAAAAAAAGGTTTAAATCAACAAGAGAGTGCGAGAAACAATTATAAACGTGCTATGGAGGCAGCGTTATAAACTTTTTGTGAGGTTGGAAAAATCGTTTAACGCCCAAAACTGTGCAAACAGCTCGAGTCTTAAAATAATGAACGTTTGAACATCCTATAGCAAGATAACACACTCAAACTCATAGATCGATAGTTCGGAAGGCATTGATGATACTAAACATATTACACAGCTTTGGATAGCTTTAAACTGTTAGTGGACAAGGGGTCTTACGAATCGATTTTGTATTTGAAAGGACGTTTTTAATGGCATGCTTAAAAAAAATAATATTTCCACATGAAATTTAGTCGAGAAGATTTGTCAAACGCGTTGCGTGGTAAAATAATTGATAAATATGGGTATTCCGTTCAATATTATCTTATCCCTTTTGTTGTTTTAATGTCTTTATCTTGGGAAATTTTCTTTAGTAACCCTTTTTCATGTCTAAATTAGTTTATCATAGTTACTAATGATTATAAAATATTTTAGGCAATGGGAACAAAGTTGTAAAATTGTATTAAAACTGTAAAATAGAAGCTTTTAGATAAAAGTAAATGTAAGTAACAAGAGATCAGCAAAGGTTTTTACAGCCTTTATCTCGACTGTATTGTCATATTTTATTTCCTGTGGATCTGAGTTAGGTAATAGAAATTAATGTAGAACCAAGGCTGGTGCCGATGTGTAGTCAAGGAAACCTGCCTGGAGGACATCAACTTTAGGATAGAAGTTCCAAATGTAGGGACTCTTGGCAAGCAGTGCCAGTATGAGCTTCGAAAATACCGTAGGGGATTCTCAGAGCAAAACAGTTCGATAGCGTTATTACACTGGAAAGACAATAGAGGGAAGAGAGAGAGAGAGAGAGAGAGAGAGAGAGAGAGAGAGAGAGAGAGACATACAGAGAGAGAGGGGAGAGAGAAAGTGGAGGAGACACAGAGAGGCTGACAGGGATTGGGTTAGACAGATAGATAGACAGACAGGCAGACAGACAGACACGTATAGTCACCGGGACACATAGAAATCAGACATACAGAGAGAGGCAACACACACAACACACACACACACACATACAGGCAGCAGACAGCAAACAAACAGGCAGATAGGCAGGCATGCAGGCATACATACATTATAGAGAAGCAGTGGTTGAGGGAAGGGGTAGAGAGAAGAAACAAGAAAAAAAACACAGCTAGGAGGAGAGGTGACAAATACTGTTAGTTGTACTTATAGAGATGTAGCTAGGATACTGATCGTTAACGTAAAGAGGTCAGCATAACAAACCAAACCTGGTGACCACAATATTTGTTTAACACTCAGAGTAATAGGGTATATAATTCTGCCAAGACTAAGAGCAATCAACGGAGAGTGGACACATGTGCATACACGTGTAAACTGGGGTAGGGGGGGGGGGGTTAGACAGCAAATTCTTTGTACAAAAGAAGCTAGCTCTTTCCAATTTTAACGTTCCCTCGGTTTCCGAGAAAGACAATTTAACGGAGATCGATTCATTATACCGATACAGATCCAATCAGGGGGAGGCGATGTTCGAGAATCCAAATTGCCGGGTACTGAGATCGATCTGGGTACTTCATGATTGTGAACCCTATGCTCTACCAATTGCACCAAATACCTCCCCCCTCCCCTACCCCTTTTACCCCTAAAAAAAGAATAAAAAAAGCGTCCAATTAAATCAGCTTAGTCAGGACTTGTGACCAGTATTCGCAATGTGATTGTTTCTGTTTCTAATTTGAGTCAGATGATTTTTAGTCTAATGTGATATGCAGGGATATATTAAGTCCTGGTATCGCCATAATTTTCCTGGGTGACATCTCGTAAAACTGTTAGACTTTACACCCGCTTAAAATTTAGGAGCCGTTAAATATACAGGCAGCTAAATGCCATTTCATGAGAGGGGCATAAGAGAGTGCATTGAATGAGAAAGAGACTGGGTCGGATTGAGATGAAAAGTAATAAATATCAGGTGAGGTATTCGAGAAGGAATACATGTGTCGAGAAACAAGATTATAATTAGTAGGGTAGGTAAAGAAATGACAGTATTATTATTATCCATGTGTGGGAGGAAAGAAAAGAGAGAGAGAG
This sequence comes from Elysia chlorotica, assembly GCA_003991915.1. Lineage (NCBI taxonomy): Eukaryota > Metazoa > Mollusca > Gastropoda > Plakobranchidae > Elysia > Elysia chlorotica. The sequence continues at coordinate 302,260 of RQTK01000555.1, read as the reverse complement.
AGAGAGAGAGAGAGAGAGAGAGAGAGAGAGAGAGGGAGAGAGAGATAGAGAGAGGGAGAGAGAGAGGAGAGAGAGAGAGAGAGAGAGAGAGAGAGAGAGAGAGAGAGAGAGAGAGAGAGAGAGAGAGGGAGAAAGATTGAGAGAGAGAGGGGGAGAGAGAGAGAGAGAGAGAGAGAGAGAGAGAAAGAGAGAGGGAGGGAGGGAGAAAGATTGAGAGAGAAATAAGGAGAGAGAGAGAGAGAGAGAGAGAGAGAGAGAGAGAGAGAGAGAGAGAGAGAGAGAGAGAGAGAGAGAGAGAGAGAGAGAGAGAGAGAGAGAGAGAGAGAGAGAGAGAGAGAGAGAGAGAGAGAGAGAGAGAGAAATAGAGAGGGCAATTATAACCCGCTCAAAGCCTGCCAGTATAAAATTACAAAGAAAGCCGTGGACTTTGATACCAAGATTTAAAAGACAAAACCCCCCACAAATCCGACCTTTAGAAACAAAAGCAAGGAGGTCCACAAGTCAGACTGATATTTATAGAGAACAGACATAAGAGTCATAAATATCGAATAATTGTTTGATTTTAATAGACAAATAACTGTTGCGGTACAAGAAAGACGAGAAAAGTGAAATGAAGAAAAAAAACACATATCATGATAGACAAAAATAGAGGAAAAGAAAGTATGTGTGTGTTGAGAGAGAGAGAGAGAGAGAGAGAGAGAGAGAGAGAGAGAGAGAGAGAGAGAGAGAAGGAGAGAGAGAGAGAGAGAGAGAGAGAGAGAGAGAGAGAGAGAGAGTGATGAGAGAGAGAGATGGATGGTGGCATAAACAGGCAGAAAGGAGGACATGCAGTCAAGCAGAGACAAAGGCAGGAGTATGTAGTGACATGTAGATTATAATTATAAAGATAGAAGAAAATATAATCATTGTAGTTTTTAGTGGTTACCATAAATGTTTCAAGCGCCAATACAATAATTGTAATATCGCCCCCCAATTTTCACTTTCCTAAACCAATTTCTAGTCATGCATTTCTTTTTTAAAATATTCTTCTTTGGTTTTGCTTTTTAAATTTGGAGGACTGTTAATCTTTGTTTGCTTCGAGAAAGGCACTTTGCAACGTTGCGATGATTTAGGGACGTTATAAAACTAGGTATCTAGTCTGATTGCTGAAAACAGATTGTTATAACAAAAAGTCGAGCGGAAAGACAACGAAAGTCAAGTACAAGTTCACGTGTAGCGAAAACGATGTCTTCTCTTTTTTTCTTTTTAGAGCACTTTAGTAACCACTACAAATATTTGTTTTTCCTATAAATCTTTTTTTCAATGATTGTTAATGAATCTATACGTTTAAAATATACATTTCCTTATTTTAGTTTGAATTAAAATGTTATGTCTATATTTAATCAAACCAGAGCTAGATTTTAGATATATTCTGAAGTATAATAATTACCCTTGGATAAATCTAGATCTATATGAAAAATGCTTGTAGAACCGATTGCACCGTAAACACTACCCTAATAGAGTTCTGAGGAAGTGTAGCTTAGTTTTGCTCTCAACACGTTATAGAGTGTCTGAAATTCACTTACCGGTGCTCTGTCAGTCAAAGTTCTACTTTTCTGTTTATTCCAAGTAGAATATTTGCTTTTAGATTATGATTCTTGTAAGAAAAACACCCTAGATGTACTTCCTGCCTCTTGATTCGGAAGTCTAGCTTTGCATCGTTCAGTATTACTACTATTTTTCTTCTAAATCTTTGTGAAATCGGAGAATCCAGTCAATAAAGTTTCAATATTTCATAAGAAGTACGTTCTCGCCATAATATTGATCACTTTCTGTGGGGTTTAAAGCAACACAACTAGCTTATTTAGGATTTATGTTGGCTGATGTGTTTTTATAATACTTTACCCACTACATTATTATGATAATAGTCAATTTTTACCTTGACTTAAAAAATTAACTTTTAAAATCAGTAACAAATAAAAACAAACCCAAAAACAACCATTTAAAAAGAAATCTAGATCACTTAAAAAACAACACATACGGTATATCTAAACCAACCCACTATTTATCTAAAATGATACTTTTCAGAACCTCTGGAATTCATGCCGTTTCTTAGAGTTACGTTCCTGCATCATCTAAGAGATGGGACAAATCGATATCCTATCAAATTAGTCATGTTTAGAGACTCTAGGGTTGTCTTGAGGCCACCGGTTAACAACAAAGTGATCCGTAACAATCGTAGTCTATCATAAGGGGGCCTGAGAACACCATTTTCCGCGACTGTAACGAGAGCTAGGGATTACTGTAAATATTTTTGTATATTTAGAAATACACATTACAAATAAAAAAAAATGGTGATTCATTTTTAGCACAAAGAGTTTTTTTTTTGTAGAAGGTGGTTAATATTTGTTTAATCAATAAAAAAAAGGATATAACAAGCCCGTAACAATCGTTCTTCTAGATTTGTCAGTGGCCTACTTTAAGATGTGTTACACGATTTTAAATTTAAATTTTATAAATTGTTATATACGAAGACAGCAATGACATAAACTTACTCATATTTTTGCATGATGAAGATTGCGATAGTTGTTTTTTCAATACCTTCTTGCATGGTCCAATACATGTCTAGATGATTTATGATTCATGTAAAGAAAGTTAACTAAAAAACGCGTCTTGTGCGTGAAAGATGATTTTTCGATAGTACCCGACGGGACGAAACAGAAAAAAAAACACGAACGCACTTACAAGACTCGTGTAACAATTGTTTGAAAAATGTTAGTATAAGACTTATATACCCTAATTTCATTTTGACATCTTTGCAAGTTTAATTCAATTCAGAAATCTCAGAACGACAGACCGTTTCTCCATAAAAGCATCACTTCGTAAAGTTGGGGAAATAGGATATCCGTTTCTGAAATCATAGAGGTAGAAAAAGCAAGATTTTAAGGGGAATAGTATCATCGTTTTATTTCCTCATGTGCCCTTCCATATTTCATGCCCAGTTTCAAAATCGGTGTACTTTACATAGTTGCGATTTGATTTAATAAATAACATTAATTAGAAAGAGATTGGAAAACAAAAAAAATTGTTATAAAACACATTGGTATTACTGCAATTTTGTAAAAATCACACGCAGACCACGACGCACTATAATAATAAAATTGACCATCAAAACTTTTGGTGCTGTTCATGCACTTTGAATAATTTCGCCATGAAAAGTAAATCATTAGAGTATCTATATATTTATTTAAAGGATGTTTTACCCCTCACTTAGTCTACACGAGTAGGAGGAAGGAAGGAATTGGAAGTATGATTCTGAGTCACCCTACACAGACAAAACCTATTCATCACATTTATATTTTATAGTGAAAGACATTCATCAAAGAAGACGAGTTTTTTCAAGACGTCTGTTTTTTTTTCAGGGAGATGGATAGGTGGAAAAAGCACGAACAGAAAACTGTGAAAAAAGAGAGATGAGGAGAATAAGAAAAAAAAGAACAAGACGCGTGCGTACAAATAATTATTTTGTTGTAGATCGAGCGAGAAGATTTTTAATGATAACATTAATAAAACAAAAAACAAACACCAATAGAGACAGGGGCAGACAGAGTGTATGCGCTAGAGAGAGGTAGAGAGATTGAGAGGGAGAGAGAGAGAGAGAAAGAGAGAGGGAGGGAGGGAGAAAGAGATAGAGAGAGAGAGAGGAGAGAGAGAGAGAGAGAGAGAGAGAGAGAGAGAGAGAGAGAGAAATAGAGAGGGCAATTATAACCCGCTCAAAGCCTGCCAGTATAAAATTACAAAGAAAGCCGTGGACTTTGATACCAAGATTTAAAAGACAAAACCCCCCACTCCTATATATCATATCTTTCCTCTCTTATATCTTTCTTGTACATATATAATAGGCAAATAAGATAATAAGATCCGCCTTTCTTTGCTATAAAAATGAATGCTTTAGTAATCATTTTATCAACTATGATAAGCGATCAGTATGCTTTTACAACTACTAACATTGGTGAAATCGTTCTCCTCTGACAAAGTCGTTTACACAAGTGTATCTACTACCTAATATGGTCTTTTATGATTTGATTTGTATGCATTATGTCAATTTGAGCCACACCCACTACTAGTTCGGACAAAGAATTTTTGCTCACTCCTGCTCACCCTATTGTAAGATAAATCAATATCATATTAAATTGCGCACTGTCTTCTAATACAACATATCTATGATTTATCCAAGTCTGGTCCATGGGCATTAATTCAGAAGCAGATTCACATTGGGGGGAATTAGACCGCCCATCAAAAGGCAGAACTAAATCAATTGTGGAAATGAGTAAAGCGGAAGGGGAAAATCACTTTGCCTGGAAGATATGGTGTAGTTTCGGCGATTGTAATTATGTGTTGTAGAGTAGGAAGTTTGTTCTAGGACATGCAGAGGAATTTTTTAAATCGGTATGCAAGAAATCGTTTTTTTTCGGTTTTTATCTGCAATAGATAATAACATTTTGTACACGAATCTATCCTTATCTCATTCTCTTACATCAATAAAAATGAGTACTATAGTGACAAATGGATAATGAGTATGTTGTAAATGCTGACAGTATTATTTGATGTTTCAAAAGCTAACCTTTGTTGGTTTACTCCCATTACTCGTGACAACTGCGCTTTATAATGCTTTACTTCTGTAATTTTAAAACGTTACATGGTATGAAAATAATGCTAAATACACGACTGACTTAGTTAAGAGAATTTTAAACTTTCAAGGCAAAGTTTTGTCACTTGAACCAAAAAAAACCAACCAGCAACAGTCCACAATAAAAACTTTTCATCTGTTAGAAAAGCGTTGAAAACTGAGAGGAAACTCTTTAATAGTGTTTATTAAAGAAATCAAATTATAGCCTAGCTATTCACCTACCCTCGTTCTATACAAGTATATGGTCGACTAGTGTTTGAACTCTGGGCATTTATACAACTTGCATCCGATGAAACAGATTAAAATTGTGTTTCTTGATACGCACAACGAAAAAAAAAATCGGATGATGGCAAATAGTAGTCATTAAGACAATATTGTAGTGTCTATGACGACAATTACGTGTGTAATAGATACACAATAATTTAATAAAGGACACACAGAAAAGGTTTTTGATCAGTATAAAACAGGCAAGTTTTGCTCTATTATAAATAAATCTGGTGCACTAAGCCCGAAATATATCCTCCTATCTAATTGTCTAACACACAAATTTTGATAAGATGATTTATAATGAAAATGAGATATGTAGTAGTTATTGACATCATTTTGATATAAATAGGCATATTTCCTTTTATTTCAAAACGATTTCCTTTATGTAAGCCATACCACGTGATAAAACCGCATTCCATCGTGGATTTCCTTGTATTTTCATGACCTTTCATTGTTAAAAGCAACATCATTATCAACATAGAGCTAGCTAAGTAAATGGCGATTTGAACTTGAGCATGTATCTTTTCAAGCATGATTACTCCACTTATAAAACGACAAACAATAACAAATAACGAGTTTTAAAGACGAAAATGATTTGCAATGCTAGGACAATTTCTTTTCGGTGAGTTCTTGTTTGAAAAATCGATAGCACGCTAAATTGCTATGCCCCCAATCTTATCATGATTGGGCAGTGCATGAGCTCTGGGCATAAATCCAACTTGATCTCGATGAAGCAGGTTCACACTTTCAGAAAGAGGTCGCTGCTAAACAGACACAACTGCAAATACTACAGGGCGAAAAAGACGAGTGCAAATACTATCCTCAAAGAGAACGGTGTTGTGTCAATGAGTAAAATAAGGTCTGAGAGAATAGAGACTGTGTTAAGAGATGCAAACAACATTTTAAAACAAGAAACGTGCATGTTTTGTTGAAGAAAAGATATATCTGTTTTTTACGCTCTTTTTATATGGCATACTTAAAATATTTCTTTAAGATTTTCAAAGGCAAATACTTTCTTGTAATATTTGACAAAATAATTAAATTCCAATATGTACGATAAGTTAGATATTTTGTGTGCCTGATGCAATATACAACTATGATGCTTCGCGTCAATAATTTTATGATATGCCATTGTTATGTTAAGAAGCGTAGTCGGTTTTAACTCAAACGTGCATACTGCCTAAGAATTATTGCTTTACTAGTTAACTTGAAGAAGACCTTACAAACAGTAGCAATTCAACAACAGGCGATCGATTACAATATAAGAGGAACCATTTTTGTACCCGTGTTCTTGTTAGAGAAACCAATGGCATGCTAAATTGTTCACCGTCTTTCTATTCAAGTTTACGATCGGTAAGTGTCACGCCCCTAGGCATTTATCCAAAATACTCACCGTAAAGCAGAATCACATCTTGGGGCTTGGATCGCCCCTTAGCACGCACAATGGCAAAAAAAACAAACAACAACAACGCAGTAAATTGGATGATGGCATATAGTAGCCATAAAGGAAATGGTGTTTTGTCGGTGATTATGATTGATATGTATTTGAAAGTCGGTTTATTGTATGGCAAGTAGAGAATGGTTCAAATTTTATTATAATTAAAGAGTGCTGACTTAACTTTACAAAACAAGAAACTGGTGCTCTATGGTCAATGCAAATCCTCAGACTACTTTTTTTTGTTAAATTAAAGAATACTGGTTGAAATAGACATTTATCTTTTCATATAAAATTAATCATTTTTTGTTTTACTCACGTTATATGTTACAATTGCAATGGCTAATGTTTCGTCCTTATGATATAATGAATTTGCATTTGTTATTAATTTTATTCTAAAAACATTGCTGGATATTAAGTAAAGGGCATTATTTTGAACGTTCATGTGCGTTGCGTGCAAACATTGATGCTTCACAAACGAAAGGAACAAAAATGACAAAAAAAAAAAGGGACAGCAGAAAATCAATTGTAATGCAAGAGCAATTTATTTTATCGTTTTCTATGTTGACCCACCGCCCACCGTATGAGAAAAAACTATTTTTCATCGTGCCAAGAGTTGAGGGACGTAGTTAGAAGGCACGAACTGTACTTGAAGATTAAGTTATCTCATCAGGCAAAAGTGGTAGAATAAAGCTTCACAAGGCACTTATACTTGTATTTTAAAAAAAGAACAATGTCATAAAGTTCGCACAAAGAAATGTTACTTTTAAATCTAGAAGATGACCCTATGGCGTTTCGCTTCTTGAACATCTCTCATGTCATGCTCCAGTTATGGGAGATTAGCTTGTCTTAGAAACTGAAACAACTTAGATGAATTGTTGGATTTGTATTTGCAAATTCGGGTCAAAAAGTAGGAGTTAACTCCTTGCATTTTTATTCATGTAATCGGAGTTTTAAAAGAATTATAGATGTATCAACTCGAGATGGAAGGTTATTTTTTTAATAATTATCTTTTACTTAAAATTAATTATATCTTGTTACAAAGTTCTTTTCGTTTTTTTCTAGTAGCTTGATAAAAAACTGTTTGCTCAGAGAAAACGAAGCCCTCTCCAAATTTAACGTATCCTAGGTCCTTAGGAGGCAACACATCCCAAGACTTACAATAGCCTACCTTACAACTGTGCAAGTGCTGTTACGGAGAGAGAGAGAGAGAGAGAGAGAGAGAGAGAGAGAGAGAGAGAGAGAGAGAGAGAGAGAGAGAGAGAGAGAGAGAGAGAGACAGAGAGAGACATAGACAGAGAGAAAGAGAGACCAACTGGGCATAATTATTTTTATCTTATCCGGACAGAATCACACTGTCAAAAAAAAAAAAAAGTATGGAACAATTTTTTAGCCCGATCGTGGGGCAGAATGTTTTGACCTAAGAAGTCTTAGCCTATTTGAAACCGCGGAGCAAGCTAACTTGTCCACGATCATTTCAAAGATTTGTCACAGACTACGCATTGTCTCCAGTGAAAGCTGTGTCGTAAATTTGAAAACAAAAAGTATTCCCATAATGCTTTTAGTATAAGAAATGGTAAGATGATTCTGATAAACAGTTACAAATTTATCTTTGTTTTTGTTAGGAGCGTTGCTTAGGAAATCTTATACCGTTAAATCGGGCCTGGTTTCATAACTTCCTTTTTGAAGAATGGAATATTGTGGCTTCTTCTGTTTCTTCTCTCTTTTCATTTCTAATTCTTTAATTCTTCTTCTTCTTCTTCTTCTTCTTCTTCTTCTTCTTCTTCTTCTTCTTCTTCTTCTTCTTCTTCTTCTTCTTCTTCTTCTTCTTCTTCTTCTTCTTCTTCTTCTTCTTCTTCTTCTTCTTCTCCTCCTCCTCCTCCTTCTCCTCCTTCTTCTTATATAATTTATGTAAATAAGTAGACTACAATTTCTTACAAGAGGAATACAAATTATTATTCGTTGCTACAAAGAGGCCAACATCTTGACACAGCATGTAACGGTGCATGGACAAGATTATAATTCTAATAGAAATGTGTGATTGAGTTACAGAGTGTTTTGCTTTAAAATGTAAGCTAGATGACACCTGTGTGTATATTTTGACGCAATTTTTAGTAGTTAGGGACAATGGCATTTAATCTTGAATAAAGAATTATTTTCGTTTAACTTCCTAATTTTTTAGGAGCATCAAACAAACAAAAAAAAGGGGGGGGGGGAGAAAAATAACTAAATGGAACGACGGAGAGAAAGTCAGGGAACTAAAGGTTATTAGATTCACACTTGACGGCAAATTAGCCAGCTGGGGCCCAACACGTAGCCACCCTATTTGTTGTTGTTCAGGGGATAGTGCCTGTTAATGTGAAATTCCCATGTGCGCTCAGCTGTAAACCGTTAAGCGATGAGCATCCACCAGGCCCAATATATAGTTAAGTAAAGGCTTCTTAGTTCTTCACTTGCTGTTATTCTCCTTACCATTAATTTTGAGGCCGTTTAAGTGAAGTCAGTTAATGATTGCTGCGTGGGAAGTTGATGTTGCGAAGGTTAATACAGTAGATAGATACTGGGTGCTTTCTATATTCCATTATGATTGCACTCATAATAAAGAAGAAGTGAACACGAAAAATAAGCCTTTCAAACCATAGCTGGTATTCCATCTTAGTATATGGATCTTTGATTTATAAAAAAAAATTACATAGTACTGCAAACGAAAAAAAATTTCATTTGTATTTAAGAGCAATTACTAACACATGCACAATACATATCAGAGGCCATGTTAAATCTTTTAGGGTTAAGATATATTACTCACCCCTGCCCCGTCTTTCTTTAAAGCTGGTTTTACTCCAAGAGTAACTTAATATCGTTGGAATACCCAGCACCAATCATTGTGTCGAGTTATACACCATTGCTTGCTTATCAATTTTAAAATTGTATACACCTAAAAACAACAATGTTTTTTTTTCTCTGTAATACACCTTGTTGTTGTTCTCCTTTTCCTAATACTCCTTGTCCTCTCCCCTTTTTCCTTCATGTGTCTCTCTCGTTCTCTCTCTCGTTCTCTCTCTCGTTCTCTCTCTCGTTCTCTCTCTCTCGTTCTCTCTCGTTCTTTTTCTCTTTCGTTCTCTCTCGTTATCTCTCTCTCTCGTTATCTCTTTTTTCTCGTTCTCCATTTTCACTCTGTTTAGAGTATCTCCTTTACAAGTTTCAATTGTACTAACCATCGGTTATATTTTTTTTTTATTTTGAATGGCATCGTTTTCAGTATATACGAATATATACATATTTTTTTTTATTAAATTGGTAAAGAGAAAAGCAATTTTTGTTTTAAGCATAGCAGAAAATTTTGACAGGAAATCTTCAGTTTTTATCTTTTAGCTTTCATTTCATTTATATGGTTTCTGCCTGCAAAGCTACCTGACATTAAGATGAGTGACGTTTAGTTTGTATGCTTATTCTTCAAAACTCTAAAAATCTTTGACAGACATGAAACGGAGCAGAATGGTGATAAACAAAGAGTTGTAGGGCTTGAAGAGAAATGCGTCAACAACAGAAGAGCTTCACAGCTGATTTTAATGGCAGCAGAATCGCATTATATCGATTTGGTTCCGGTCGTTAAGATAAAAATATTTCTAGAAAGTTCCAACAGTTGTGCCCTCATAAATAATTTTTTTTTTCGGGTATCTTTCTTGTACCGCTTCAAGCTACCTGCAGCTAAAATACTGCATGACAAAATTAGTTCTTTTTGATTGCTGTGTCGCTGTGTTTGTTTTTTTGGGTTTTTTTTCCGTATTCACTTTCACTCGTCATTAAGCCTACAAGCATGTTTAGGGCCAGGGCTGTATCACGCCCATTTTTTGTGCTAGATCGATAGCCTCTGTTGAGTTTTGCCATTTCATTCGGCATTTTTATTATTATTAGATGAACGATAAAGGAAATAAATTACGTTTCTATGCTGTTACAGGTAATGCTGTTACAGATAATGCTGTTGCAATTATTGATGTTTTCGTTATTGTTGTTTTTTATACCTGATGTTTTTCAAGTGTCGATTTTGTTTGTAATCACATCACTGATATTATTGTTTTTGTTATTGGTTTTTTTGTCTTACTATTCAAGGCTTATATATTATAATATAATTAATAATTAAATTAATAATTAAAATTAATATTATTATTAAATTGAGGATAAGCAACTTTTTATTACTGTATTGCAACAAAAAATGAGGTTTTTTTATACCATTTTATCTAGGTTGCTTTTTAACAGAGAGGAAGCTTAAGGCCTTCCTACAGCTTAGACAATTTACTACAGTGTTATCCAAAGTGTGTAATGAAGAACCGCGGCTTTCTCGTCAATGTACACTGAACGTTTTTAATATTCGTCTCTTGTCTCTTTCAAACTCTTTTAAGATTGTGGGTTAAGGCAATTAGTTCAAATGAGCAAATATTATAAAATTTTGTCATATTAACTTGTGGGCGTATTGAAAATTTAAAAAACAAAACAAAGAATGCACGGAAAAGGTCGGCCTACTGCCTAAGCCAAGCTGTGTTGCGTTAAATCATTTGACACATCCAATTATAATAACAAATATGAATACCTTATTCTGATAAAAATGTAGTGTTGTTGTGTGTAAAATTATTATGTTTCTCGATAAGCAATTATTTTTAACTCTATCATTTATTGAATATCAGATTATTAAAAAAATAACATATAAAATAACATGCATAAAAATGAGAAAGCACACAATCATAAAACATAAAAACATAAGTAGTTAATAGCACAAGTCCTGATATATAAAGATTAGTAGGCACGCAGTACTAAAATGGATATAAAACATATATTATGGAAACTTTGCAAGTTTACAGGCTAAAATGCCAATACTTCATTTTAATTAACTTCAGAAAAAAAGTAACATAATTACTTGTTTTTATACATTTTATGTGGAATATTATTTTATTCTTTTTTCACAAAACACATAAGTGCCATACTTACGCAATAAAACAAGAAATTCTAGCTTCTCCAAAACATTTAGAAGAACAAGCGATCTTTGTTGGCAATGCAACAACAAAATGGACTAAGTGAAATATTTACCAATATCTCAAAATGCACAAAATGTAACTAACCCCTAGAGCCGGGTTCATAAATGTTCATCCACTTCACGAATCCCACCACGTAACATGCAGTAAGCTAACATTATTTAGTTTCGCAAGAAGTGTCTCAATATCGACCAAAGAGTTCTAAGATTGTTTGCCCACTTAACGCCATTTGTATATCAGAGGCACAAGTCCCGCGGTGGAAAACTTCACAGAAACTACAGTTATTGTTATTTCCTTCTTACAGCCCACACTGTGATTTAGGCGAGTTGGGCTTTGTGGCTTAATTGGATCATGCTGGTAGTGGGCTGGTTGGGATGAAAGACACAGTTCCTAACTAACGCGCGGTGCTTATCGCTGAATGAAGTGCTGGCGGGCGCTGTCAATAATATTAAAAGGTATAGTAAAAGAAAGGGAAAAATCAATCAACAAAACTGTAATTGAGAACTAATCAAGCTGTCAAGACACCGTATAAGCGATTTTGCGTGATTAACATGTTTTCGTTGCTGGTTGATAGCTATCATAATGTCTGATGTCAGTAACAAGACTAGATCGCCGACGGATCCTAAGAATAATATCTGACAATTGTGTGCTTTTTCACAAATAGACAAAGCTCTACACCTAGAAACCAGCTTTACAATCAGGAAAGGATTTTCATATCATTTATTACTATTTCGAATAACAAAACTTATCTTGTAAATTTGTAAATGAAAAAAAACAAAACATTTTTGAACAATCTTTTAGATACAGTGCATCAAGTCATAAATTCATATACCATAGATAATGTTATATGCCTTGGAAATTTTACTATGGTAATGAACAATTCTCTTTATATTGTATCCGGAAATCCCCAATCGAGAAGCTTTAAGAATTATATGTCTCGTCTTATTGTGCATGATGTGTGGAGACTTAAGCATCCTACTGAAAACAAAAAAACAAACCCACACTTAGCAGCGCTGCTCTCCGGCGGCAGCGAGACCGCTAGACCACATTTTTGTCGGAGATGGTCTTCTCACATTTGTTAACACAGTAGCTAACACATCGCTTGGTTTCACGGACCACAGAGCTGTGACGTATGCACTCATGTTTTCAACGAAGTTAGGCGCGGTATGAAATAAAAGCATCATTGCTCACTGTCAGTGATTATATTAAACTAATGAGCGAAACTACTATTAAAAGTATAGAAGAAAAAAACAACAACGAAGGTCTGGGTCGTCACCTGAGATGGAAGATTATTAAAGCATATAATTATAAAGGAAGGAATTAAGCAGGACAGAAAATACAAACAATCAAAAGAAAGTATTGAATGACTTGTTTTCAGAACTGATTACTCTTGGAGAGAAATGCAACGTTACTCCTTCAAATATCGAGGTTGAAAAGAAACTCCTGGCAACAAAATGTCAATTAGAAATATTTCATCTCTGTAAAGCAAAAGGAGCACGAGCGAGATCAAACATTAAATGAAAAGAGGAGGGAGAAGACAACACTAATATATTTTCAAGGATTAGAGAAACTACGGGCTAAAAATAATATGTTGCATATTATGGTCAATAATGAAGGCACCAAGGATACGGATGAGACAAACATATTGGTCAGTGTCATGGAATATTACAAACACACATGTACAGAGACAACTTAAAATGAGACATTGAGAAATGTTGATACTTTCTTCAAGAGCTTTAATGTACCTCGTTTATCAGAGGATAGCGAACATGTGTGTGATGAAGACATAATAAAAATTGAAGCATTGGAAGCCTTGAAAAAAAAAGAAAAAAAAAACGGAGCTTCTCCGGGACTGGCGTGGGGCTCGTGCACAATAGAGTTTATATAGTCCTGATGTTGGACGTTAAAACAACTCAACTACAACTGCACTCCGAGACTGGACGGGATACCAAGCGAATTTTATACAACATTCTGCAATTTTTTTTTTAAACCTCTCATAGCCTATAATTATAGTTATGAAGAATGCGCTCTAGTGAAGACACAAAGTCTACTGACTTAAATGCACAAAGGCAAAGAGGTAGACAGGAAAATATTCCAAACTGGAGATCGATATGTAGATTACAAAATGTAATTAAAAAAAAACTTTTAGGTTTAAGGTTGCAGAAAGTAGCGGGGTCTGTATTAAGTAATCAGTGTTGCTTTATTAAGGGACGTAACATATCGCATTTGTTAAGAACAGTAGATAACTTATCCGAACATATTAGGCAAAAAGAGTTAAAAGGGATTATGCTGTGTATAGATTTTGAAAAGAACTTTGACACAATATCCACATCCTTTATAATCAATGCGTTTGAGAGTATGGGATTTGTAACATGGATTAAATATTTTATAGGAAGTGCTGCGTGCAAAACGGAGGTTACTGCTTCTAAGATTTTCGACAAGGGTGTCAAGGCATTAAAAACAATTATACAGAAATAACTTTCATTCGTGAAGCAGTGTATGATTTTACACCTCGATTTCTGCAGGAGGATATGGCTAAACTAAACAGAAAACGGCTAAATGAGATAACAGAAGCAGTTGAATAACTTTTTATAAACAATTATGTGGGCAATTAAGAATGGGATTAGTTTAAAGGAGATATACTAGACTATAGCAGCGGAATGTTTTGCAGTGACGCGATTGCGAGTAACCCAGAGAAATGTTCTTCACAATATAGTGTTAAAAAGAATGGGCATTAGGGAGTTAGAAAATTGTTCATAGTATGGAAATAAAGACAACAATGAACACTTTTTTTCATTTATGTGCAGAAGTGAGCACAATACGACAATACATATAATCTAAGATTAACGTTCCTCTTCAAACCCGGGTGCTGTTGGATAAAGAATCAGTTATTCTGAGGATTTGTGATGAAGATGAAAAAGATGACTCATGCAATTATTAAAAGGAAGCTTAGCATATCTAAATATAATTATGGTGCAGTAAAACTGAAAAGAATTCACATTCGATGAAGAAGTTCACCACAGGAGATCAATGGCTTTAGATTAAAACAAAACAAAACAAAACAAACCAAATCATAGTTTAAAACAAAAAAAAAACAAATGGCTAGACAACACTAGAATTGCACAATAAATAACAACAATAAAAGATTATGGCGAGAGGGGAACAAAACACAGGAAGAGCTTGCAAGGGCCAAACAAAATTAAAAACCGTTTAATGAAAAGTGAGTTTATCGATCTTTACAAGTTTTCTCTTTTATATTTACACCTTTAATACATCCTAAGCGGCTTTGCTTTTAAGACAAGAAATACATTAGATTACTAAATAATACAATGTCTAATTTTCTAACAGAGTTGACACATTCAAAGTCCACTGACATAATTTCCCTGAATTATTTCATCTATTTTGATTCACATAACAAGAAAGCGGGCAGGGGAAATCGAAAAGAGAGGGATGGGCTTAGGATGATGGTTGAATCATATACCAAAATGACTCTATACACTGGGTCTGAAAATTCAACCTATATCTGAATTCGAAAGAACACTGATAAAAGAGACTACATCAGGACAGCAACCCTCATAGATATGATATAATCCTTTTCTGTTAATTTTTCAATCTCAATAATCTATGGTACATAAGTATCACTAGTATGGGTATCATACCCCCGTTAGCACTGATTGCCTATATATTAAATGAATAAATGCATTTATAAACATAAATATATAGTTTTTATACATATCGCATAAACATTTTATTTGGCCTATAATTGCAAAGCACCTATGCTTGACCAAAACTCTGAGCCATAAAAAAAGACAATGCAAGGTTACCAAAAGTAGCATATACTGACTCTGATCCAACCAAGGTTAAGCCCGCCTGGCGCGGATTCGAACCTTTTCTTTCAAAGACTAGCGGTCTGATGCCCTACCGACTGAGCAACGAGAACCCCGTGTTTGGAATAAAAGACGAGAGTTGATGTAGTAATACTCACGTGAAAAGTTGAACCTTAACCTAATAAAAACAATGGCTTGAGTTCAAATGAGATAATGTGTTATTGAACCAAACATACTGAATTGACCTGCCGCTATTTTTTTAAATTTTTTCCCTAAATGTTGTAGAGCTTTCTATAACAATACGATGTCCAAAAAAATACTAAAACCCTTTTCAACCGTCCTAAATTTGGACATAATGAAATACTATTGTTGCTGAAATAATTAAGAGTGTTTTAGCCTTCGTAATTTCGCTATTGCGAGGAAACAAATTCAGCGGTGTGAGTTAAAGCTCTTGTAGCTTTTAGTAGCGGGATGTGGGACTTGACATTGCCATGACCAATGGTAGGTAGAACGTAGGTCTCCAGGTCGGGAGATCCACGGTTGAAATCCCAAGATCGGCCAAAACTTTATTTGTTCAATTTCGTCCCCAACTCTCTTTCCCTTTCTCCCATCTCTCTCCGTCTCTGTTTATTGGTGGGACTTGACATTGCCATGACCAAACGTCAATTTATTTAAAGGGTTAAAGTTTTAAAGTGTTTTAAAACATTAGTAAAGGGAAAACGGACGGGCAAAGATTGGGGTCACTCTTTTGTAAAAGGAAAAATGAGACAAGGCCACAGTAACTAGAAGAGGTAAAACAAATCAAAGGACAAAAAAAAAAGGAATGGACGTGCAATTAACAAACAACAACACAACAACGATAAGCATTTCCGAATCAGTATTGGACTCCCTGTTACAGCAGTATGGGGATCGGAAGGGTTGGGGGGGGGGGGGGGGGGGGAGACTCTCTCTCTCTCTCTCTCTCTCTCTCTCTCTCTCTCTCTCTCTCTCTCTCTCTTCTCTATCCCTTCATCCATGTTTTTAACGCTATTGTTAATCTCTTGGTAATGCCATACTGTTAGAGCATTGCACTTTCAATATTCTTTTATGAATGTAGTGCTCATGATCCTTATAACTAATACATCAGCTTCGGTATATTAAAGGCCAGTAATCAGCATTTGGTACATTGACTTTTATTATCCCACCTGAGCAGGACGCATAATCTACTTTCATTTGTAATAGAGACCATAAGAACACACGGGGAAAAGGGATGTTCATTACCGAGCCTAGCCATCTCTGCTGTGAGTAGTTTTTTTTTTTGCTTGTTTTTGTATTAATTGACCTTTTTCTCCCACCTTTCTCTCTATTGATCTCTGTATGCCCGTCTGTCTGTCTGTCTGTCTGTCTGTCTGTCTGTCTGTCTGTGTCTGTCTCTTTATCTCTCTCTGTCTCTTGTCTATCTGTCTGTCCTCCCTCTCTCTGTATGCCTGTCTCTCTCTCTTTCTCTCTCATTCTCTCTCTCTCTCTCTCTCTCTCTCTCTCTCTCTCTCTCTCTCTCTCTCCTTTGTTCCCTTTGCCTCTTTGTTTTTACGGCACGTAACCAGAGTAAAGGCTTTATTTCGAAAAGAATCGCATACTGTAAAAAAAACAACAATAACAAATCGTTTACCATTTAAAAAGATATCCCAACTATATTCTTCCGATGTCTTTTTATAGCATTGCTTTCTTTTAAGAATTTATTGTGTATCCAATAACCATTACATGCGTTTTAGAAAATACTTCCTCTTCAATTAAAACTAAAGGTTTACTTAATTATCCCATGCAAACCCACGTGACCATGTTTTGCTGTGAACATTTCAAACGATAGAGCATAATAAAATGGCACGTTAACCACAGTTTAAACTGTTATTAACGTGAAGTTTGTGAATAGAAACGATACCAACTGTAACGAACACAACCTTTTATCAGCTGGCAAATAAACCTATTCTTTGTTCCTCCTCCATTCCCTTCCCCAGCTATCAGCCTTTAAGGCGATATATTTGTCCTTATGTTAGCTTACAGTTCTTAGTACATGTATACTGAATTTGAAGATATTAGAACACAGGTCCCAATAAATAAAAGGAGATTGATTGACAACTTAAACCCCGTTGAAGCTGACGGTTTTCCGGTTAGTTGAAACTCGAGGAGATCTAGAACTTCCATGGATTCCCGCACCGGACGTCGGGTAAACCTTACAGTGTGGGATAGATTCAGGTCGTGCGTCTAAAATTGGTGCGTTATCCAACGTTACTGTAAACCTGACAAATTTATGTTGGAATTAAACAGGGTCACGCTAGACTCAGAGACTTAGCGATCTAAAGACAAAGACGGGCGTGGAAAAAACAAAAGGATCAGGTGGATAACTGGATATTAGTTGGTTTGGTCAGTTTTTCAATTGACTAGAAAAGTAAAATATATAGCTCAAGGTTTTTCTCTCTTTCTGAAAACACTATTGTGTTTAAGACAAAAGACAGGACATGTGTTGGTTAAGAGTAAATTTTATAGGTTTTTTTTAATACATTTCTTGTGGTCATTTTATTATTAATTTTAGTTTTACACTATTCTTGTAAAGCCACAGAGTAGTTGTTTTTAGAGGACCAACACAGCCAATTTTTTTTTTTTATAATTTTTTTTTGCACTTTTTTTTTCGTTTTTCTGTTGACTACTCCAAGAAAACATTATTTTTATCTTTTCAATCACATATTTTTGTATTACTTTTATACGCCTAAAGCTGAAAATGCATCTATATATGACATTCCAGTTTTTACCACTTTCATTCAAGAAGAAAAAAAAGACAGATCGGCAAAGTGTCTGAAAAAAAAGCTTTCCTGGAAATAAACAAATCTAAAAAGCCATCTGTTTAAGTCGTCTTCTAAACGCCCTATCTAGTAGAAGAGATCGATGGATCGTTGCAGGCGGAGACATTTAATCTTAACTTCTGTTAGAAGAGGTGGATTATTACCATGATTAAAGTTAGAAATAATACTACAGAACGTTAAAAATAACACCGTCTCTTTCGATAGATCGCATGCACCATAGGGCCCCGCGGGTGTGGAAACCGATCCGGTAAGAAACCCATTATGCGATTGTTAATGGTTATAAGTCTGGCTGTAAACCTCGCCATTAAAGTGGTTGGGTTGCACGGAAAGCTGAGGCTAAGATAGTGCTGAGCTTTGGATAACGACTGTACAATGGGCGACTTTGTCAGTGTGGAGATGAAAAGCTAGGAAGGGGGTTAAAATGAATGCCTTAATTCGTTGTTGGTTAGGGTCATAAAATTAAAAACAAAAAGAGCATGGTTATTACAATTTGTATCGTGATATGAACAACAAATTGTAGAGAGAGAGAGAGAGAGAGAGAGAGAGAGAGAATTCAGTTAGTAAGGCAAAGAAGGAAGAGTGTAGAGGTACATAGAGCGGTAAGTTCTGTAATATAGTTAATTTAATTTACGTCTTCAAAGTGTCCCAAAGAATCCTACACGGAAAATGGAGGATGGAGGGCAGGTAGAGAAAAATTAAAAAAAGGGGTGGGGGGGGGGGGGGGTGTTACTTACTGAGTATGTGACTTCGAATCTCGGACCTACAGGGCTTTATCGACTGAACTAACGGTTTTCCAGTAGGTTTTCTCATGATGAAAAACTCCTTTGAGCTGCTACTTACAAATTTACTCCAGACCAAAGATCACTCCCAAAATGTCACTCTGTTGGTTGTACATAATTGCTTTAAATCTTTTTATGTTTGCTCAGGATCTTGTAAGTTCTGCTCTGGTTTTATCTGGGATAGCGTCGTGGGTTAGTTAGTACGGACAGAAAGTACAGTTAGAAGCCCGTCTTACTAAGTACTTAGTAAGATGTCATAGTCAGGCGTCAAAAGTTTAATTCCTATTTGCAATTTCTATCGTACAACTTTTTACCAAGACACTCAACTTTAGGTCTCCTATACTGTTAAGTTTTAATGAGATGTATGAACTGATTGCGTGCGGTAACGTGTATATTTAGAAAAGGTCTATGTACTGGTATAGATTGTTGCATGTTTTCGACCAGAAATGGTTTTCAACGGTCCTTTCTTCATCTAAATCCATGGCGGATTCACTCGGTTCCGCTGCTTTCCGAACTGAAATGTAAGTTCATCTCGCCATCTCCGGCTTGGTCTCATGGCTTCATTGCTCCTCTTTGGCATAATCTTGGTTGGCAAAGAGTAATCCTTGATGTTCATTAGTTGTCCGACACTCTTGCTACACGGCAGGTCGTCTATATTTCTATTCTTTGATTTTGTATCTGGTGTTCTCAGTTTTTGTATGCTGTCTGTAGAATAACTTTGCTGTAATTTCAACGTCCATGTCACCCGCTTGTGTTAATGGTGTGCTGAGATTGACAACCTTCGTGATATTTCTGTGGTCAAGTATTGGTTCTTTTACGACGTGAGGGGAATGTTCATCATTACATTAGTTTTTAACGACATGCATTAATTTTCAGGCCAAAAGGTTTACTTTATCTTAGTAGGTAAGCATCTCTTCAATAACAGAACAATTTCATCGGCAAACTCAACGATCAAGTGAGAGAAGAACTGGCCATCAATATTTATTCCGATATCACTCCAGTCGTTGGCATTAGTATTGTTATTTTGTAGGCATGCAGTGAATAGTTTGAGGAAGATTATTTTGTCACACCTTCTTATCTCTCTTTCGAACTGGAATTTTCGTAATTTTTGTTGCCTTTGTCAATATTTATTGGTGTGGGACCATGGTTGATATCTCAAATAATGTTCAAGTTTATGTTATGTTGAATTGATGCCTTGTTGTTTAAGGGCTTTGAAGAGCGGTTTGGACCTCATAGAGTCGGATGCTTTCTCATAATCAACCATGGTAAGAAGAGTGGCATTTTGTATTCTTTCGTCCTTATTTATTTGGCTGATGTCGTGGATGTGCTCGATTGTGGAGAAGGCAGAACGGAAAGCCAACCTGTTCGAGCGGTTGTTGGTCTTAAAACTGGTTTTACGATTAAACATTTTATTTAAAATTTTGTTTGCACATCTGCACCTGAGGCATGGAGGGTAGCAAGGCAATGAAAACAAAGTCTAACGATGGTGTTTTTAGTTCTTTTTCTTTCATCTTCTCAAGAGGTGGTTTTGCTAAGCTTGGTCACAAGTCTGTGTTTTATTATGCTACCTCCGCTATTAACTTTCAATTAAAGTTTCCTTCAACAGGGACTAAAATATCCTTAGGTTTGTTGATTGAGCTGCTGCACCGATTAAAATTAAAACTTTGAAGTTTAGAAATATTATTAACTATTATGAAATGAACTCCAAAGGACTCGGCAAAACAGTGGATAAAACATAGATAACATGTTATGCGTTGCTGAAGATTTTTCAGTGCATACAATAAAGAAAGTGTTGGTTCGATTCGTACAAATAACTCGTGTTCAAAGCCACATCGGAAGATCTCGATGGCTGCGGTAACAGCTTGTGTTGGGTGCGTTAAGTCTGGGTTCGACCCTCAAATCAAAATATTACTCTATTTTGGTACTCTAAACTAAAAAATAAAATTGTGTATAGGCTTCCAGTTTTTTTTTATCTGGATAAATCTTTTTGTTCTAAGAACTTTGACGTCACATTTATCTGCACATCTTTTTTTTTTTTAAAGATTTAGTTAGTTTAAAACATTTCAAACAATCTCCGTCTTCCGCAACTACGCAATAAAGCAAGTTCGGAGCTTCATTAAAAAAAAAAATACACACCCGAAACCCTAAATTGTTCTTTTTTGTGTGACACAGTCTATAGTGATTGGGATCAGGCTGAAATGAATTTTTTCATGTTTATTCATTCTTTGGTCTACATAATTTTAGGGCATTAAGCTTTAGTACAAAAAGAACACAGATATAGATGCCAAACGTACCATGTATGTCTAAACCTATTTTCTCATCGTTCTTAGTACCCCTAGATATGTCCTTGAGTATTGTCATGAAAATATGGACCTTGTTTTCGGATTGTTTTTTTTTTCCTTGAAAATTTTTCTTTATTTCTCTATTGCATTTTGAATATGTCAAGGGCTGGGTGGAACGTTACCTAAGTTACAATAATTAAGAATTAACGAAAACACAGAAGGGAGCAATTGTAAAAGCTGTGGCTAAAGAAATTGCCTAGTTGTATACCTAATTAGAAACCGTCTTTGTGCGACGGCTTTCGTTTTTCATTGGTCTTCTCTCAATTCTTCTCATGACTATTGCCATACTTTACAGTTAACGCAAAGCAGAAACTGGTACATGCAGGTTACATGAATGAGTTCTCCCACCGTTACGAATTGACACGGATGTCTCATTGTCCGCCGTGACCTACACAGACCCCCGAAACAAACACACTGACTGCTGTAGCCACATGAATACGTCACACGACGCTACAGGCGGGGTGACACTGGCTCAGTCGCTTACGATTAGTGCTATGGACTGACGACCAAGGTATCTACGGTTCGAATCTTTACTTTTGCCCACGTCACAGTTGGAGGCAGAAAACGAATAAGGGATTAAACGGTGCATTTAAGCCCAGCCGCTTGGTGCTGTGCAGTGACATATATATCAAGTATCGGGTTTCGAATCGTGGTTCGAAACGCGAAGTACACAAAGTTCAGCAGAAATGTTATTTAACTAAGGAATGACTTACCTCCCTTCTATGAAGAGACGTTCGATCACTTGCGCCGTGTCCCTTTATTACTTCTTTAACAGTAACTTACTAGACAGGGTGGTTTGTTTATTTTTATTTTTGGGGGTGGGAGGTTACGGCCACAGACGGCCAGATTTAACATATCCAAACATGAATATCGTACAAGCTCCAGACGGGGCAACATGATTACCCGGCCAGAGGAAAGGTATTGAGTAATCATTCAGATGTCAAATGAATATTCATGCTGTGCGCCATCGTCATGTTGGTCCTACTCCAAAGAGATTCCCCTATAAATAACCTACTCTTACCTATACCACTTTCAACAGGATCCATCTGACTTACCTTTGGTGATGATGTTCAAAGCTTAGGCCTAGTTTTGAATATAAGCTTACGTGCATCACCGAAAGAAGTGTCTAGTGGCGGCATATAACTCATAATTTGACACCGATATGTTGATGGTGCTCAAAGCTCATGCCTGCTTACATTATTTGCTTTTGCCTATACTATATATATATTCAAAATTGTTATAGTCTTAGTATTTTGATGTTCTCTGGCTAAGGGTCAGATAAAAATAGTCGGCAAAGCTCTGGAATGGGATGCTTGGATGGTTAAATCTAACCGGTGCCCTCGTTTCAACCTAGCTTTCTGCAAATAACCTAGAAAACATAAAAGAGCGCGCTACCTTTTTCATCAGCTTCGGCGTTAGTTTCCGATGTCTTCTGACATTTTTTTTCTCTCACGAGTAGCCCTAAACCTAGACGCCTATCTGATCCGCTGTCTTGGTGGGCCAATGTTGTCGTGATATAAACAATTACGAGAGAAGCATTTTTATCTGTTTGCAGCCCAGACGTTTAGCGCTATAGACTAATGAGCAGTGGTCTACGGTTTGAATCTCAGATGATGTACTTTTTTGTCCTTTTATTGTTTGGCGCTCTTATACCTGGTCACCCCCCCCCTCTCTCTCTCTCTCTCACTCGCGCTCGCTCTTTCTTTTCACACATTTTCACACACAGACACACACACATATATACATACATACATACATACATACATACATACACATACACATACATACATACATACATACATACATACATACATACATACATACATACATACATACATACATACATACATACATACATACATACATACATACATACATACATACATACATACATACATACATACATACATTGTATTTGAAATCCTCACCTCCCACCTGGTAGCCCCATCACACTGAAGCATTTCCGACCACGCCCCTAGCTCTTAAGTCGTATATACAACCATGTAATCCTCTTACCCATTGCGTTTTAAAGTTCCATGCCACACTTTAAGGCCCAACCCCTCAAAAAAAAAGATTTTAAGTCTACTACATCTAGGTCTCAAGTCTCTCTCTCTCTCTTCTCTCCTCTCTCTCTCTCTCTCTCTCTCTCTCTCTCTCTCCTCTCTCTCTCTCTCTCTCTCTCTCTCCCTCTCTCTCTCTCTCTCTGTCTCTGGATTTAACATCTCCATGGCATACATTTTCACCTTCAATTTTTTTACTCTTTTTATCTCTATGTCTTTCTTTCTCTAACTCGCTTCCTCTTAACTCCCCACTCTTTCCCGGTTTCCTCTCTCTTTCTGGTTATATCTGTGTATCTTTTCCTGTCTTATCAACCTCCTTTCAACTCTTTTTATCCCCCCCCTCTCTCTCTCTCTCTCTCTCTCTCTCTCCCCCTCTCTCCATTTTTCTATCCCTCCCTTTCCTTTCCTGATTCTCACCCGCAGGCATAATAGAATAATTTGCTGAGAGTGAGTAATGCGTGTGCTATGTGCTGCTCACTCCCAGTGAAGAAACTGTTCCGTCTCGACGCTGCGCTGAATTTCTGTGCTCACAGCTCGCCATGTCAGGAATGTGGAGCCCTGTAAATTCTCCTGTTTGATTGTCTGTCTGTCAGTCACTCTTTCTCTGCGCTGTAGACAAGGCCCTGTTCTTTATGTCTGTCTCTATCCCTACGTCTGTTTTCTTTTTTTCCCCTACGCCTGTTCTCCCCTTTCTTCTTTCCTTGTCTCACTGTCTGTCTCTTTTCTTAATAATTATGTCTCTGACTGTCTGTTTATCTGTCTGTCTTTGTCTCTCCCTTTCCTCTTTTCTCTTCTCCCTTAGGACATACAATACTACGTAGGCCGTACCTCCGATTTTCCGTGACAAGATGCCTACGTCCTTTGTAGGTCCACAAATTCGCCTGTTTCGCCATTCTCCATGACGCTTAAATGTACATACCACTCTTCACTTCTTGATTAAGGCCCGTCGTGGCAATTGAAATACCTGCGTCACGAAAGGGTTAATTCAATAAGAAGCCATAGGGTATATTGATGCCATAAATGTAGCCAGTTTGTTCATTAAAAGACCTGAACCTGACATCTTCCGACTGAAACTTCAAGGACTTGACAAATTGACGAATCCTTCTATCAAGCTTTCTAGACCCCGACTGGGAAGCGACGTGAAAAAGATATGTGATCTAGCACTAGAGCAAGCTACATCAGTGAAAGATTTGGTTTCCATACAAGAGCTTAGAAAAGAGGTCAAGGAAAACAAAAGTTAAAGCAGTCCTCCAAGCAATGTTCCATCAACTCACCTCCTCCCGCCCTCCCATCATCCCTCCCAACAGAGTACCTAGTAAAGTAGCGCACATTTACATTAAACATTTTAACATTTTAAACATTTTAAGTTCTTTTTTTAAACCCTGCATTCCGTTTTCTCTTTTGAGACCAGGTATAGGTCTAATCCAGCCTCTCAAGTTATACTGCGCTCTATCTAATATTACTTAAGTTACTAATAATGATTTAGCAACACGCATTTAGGTGCGAAATGTTCAGTTTCGCCTGTATTAAAACGAGAATTTAGAAACCTTTCGCGCAAATACTGGATATGTATTAGGAGACAGAATTGGTACATGTAATAGCAAAAAGTCTAAAACTATAATAATAACCAAAATACGTGCATTGTGTAATACGAAATTTGTAAACTTAAAAAAACACATTCAAGAACTAGGAGCAATGATACAAAAAATCCGCTCACTATTTTGATTTACCTGTAAATATACTTTTGTTTGTAAGAGCATTGAGATACTTTGCATCTAAAGTAGCCATAATTTGACAAAAAGTGACAGAGATGCTGTTACATAACTAACGGCAGAGAGATATAAGGAAGTACAATACACCTTTATCCTTGAAAATATAACTTAATTTTTGTGTGATTTTTAAGAAAGAAGGTTAGAAAAGCTCACAGAGAGCGAGCAGAGAGAGAGAGAGAGAGAGAGAGAGAGAGAGAGAGAGAGAGAGAGAGAGAGAGAGAGAGAGAGAGAGAGAGAGAGAGAGAGAGAGAGAGAGAGAGAGAGAGAGAGAGAGAGAGACAGACCGACAGACAGACAGACAGACAGATTTACAGACAGGCAGAGAGCGGGTGAAGACGGTAAATAGAAAGAGACAGTTGAGAGGGATAGCCGTACAAAGATAGCTTGACAGACGAACAGATACGTACATATTTTTTATTTCACAAAACCTCCATTCTGATATTCCATGAAATAGAATAATTTTGTTTCTCAGTGCATAAAGAAAAGGAATGTCCTGAGACCACCTATTATAATCTAAACATCCATCCAACTTACTGAAAAAAGGAAAAGCCAGCTTTTAAACATTAACCGTAATCAGAGTAATCAGAGGTCGTTAAGGCGGTATAGGTAGTTGTCGCCCTTGTGGTATATAGGTTAACACCCAACACATTCAGATCACAAAACTCGCACTGACTGCCCTTACTTACCCCTTAGTTACACCACCTATTTCGCCCTCCGGTTTAACGTCCCTAGGTTTCTAAGTGGAATCCTATAATGAAGGTGGCACACACATTTTTTTCTAATTTGCCGGAAGATCTGAATCATGTAAAGATACTTTTGTTTGTAAATAAAGAAGGGCATTGAGATACTTTGCATCTAAAGTAGCCATTATTTGAGAGAGAGAGAGAGAGAGACAGACAGAGACAGAGACAGAGACAGACAGACAGAGACAGAGACAGACAGACAAGTAGATTTACAGACAGGCAGAGAGCGGATGAATAGATAGCCGTACAAAGATGGCTTGACAGACGAACAAACAGATGCATACATATTTTTTATTTCACAAAACCTCCATTCTGGTATTCCATAAAGTAGAATGATTTTGTTTCTCAGTTCATAAAGAAAAGGAATGTCCTGAGACCACCTATTATAATCTAAACATCCATCCAACTTACTGAAAAAAGGAAAAGCCAGCTTTTAAACATTAACCGTAATCAGAGTAATCAGAGGTCGTTAAAACGGTATAGGTAGTTGTCGCCCTTGTGGCGTATAGGTTTTAACACCTAGGCTAACGGAACAGAGGTGCTTAGGTTAACACCCAACACATTCAGATCACCAAACTCGCACTGACTGCCCTTACTTACCCCTTAGTTACACCACGACCTATTTCGCCCTCTGGTTTAACGCCCCTAGGTTTCTAAGTGGAATCCTATAATGAAGGTGGTACAAAAAGTTTTTTTTCTAATTTGCCGTAAGATCTGAATCATGTTCAAACAAAACATGGCCAAAAACGTCATTAGTGACATTTTGCGAATTTATGAAAAAATTCTGTTTTGGCTTCTTATGATCTTTTTATGACTTGAATTACCACACGCCATAGCATTGGTCACGTGATTGCAGACATTATTGCGTGTTGAGCTAACTAAAACGTAGAGCGCATGACCTTCAACTTAGTTACATTAATTATAGTTCTTTGTAAAACTACATGCAGACTCCCATTCCCTATACGGCGCCATATGATGGGGCGGGGTTACAAGATAACAGTGCAATACGAAGACAATCCATAACAGAGCCTACCCTAATTTGTTATAAAATGTAGGTTTTTTTTATCAATGTCTATGTCTCCTGGATTTCCAATGCGAGTGAATTCGAAAGTTTTATCGTTTTAAACATGTGCACTCCAAACTTGATATCGTGTTAGACACTGAAACTGTTTTAATTCAATGAATGAATGTAATGCTTTCAGGTATACCAAGTATACAGTTGTGAGGTAAGAAATGTTAAAACACTAGTAAATGTCGGTAGTAAAATCGGCAATCTTGTGTAAAAGCAGTATAAGAGCTTTTATCCTAAGTGATAGAAAATTAAGAAGAGGAAGTTCTTAGTTACTCGTGCACTTCCTGTTTCAGAAATAACACCGAGAACTCATCGCCTGGAAAAATAGAAGTTCGGAATTGTTAAAATACGGGGACACGCAATTGTAAAATTAATAACCACAATATCCCCTCATTTGCTGAAAAATTGCTCAAGATTCGGGGGCACCTGTTGGTATTTGACAGTGGGCCTTATGCTCGGCAGTCTACAAAACTACTGAAGGGGATCATTTCATACTCAAAAGAACGATCTTGTACCTGAGAAATCGGCAATTGATATCCTTTTTCCCATGCTAATAAGTTCGACGCGCATGAGAAAAATACATATCCTAATTATGTTCAATAAAATTACGAAACTTAATTTTCCAGAAACTCGCCGCCATATTGCACAGCTTGTGCACATTTTTCGCAGTGCAAATGGCTACTTTTTGTACACTCCCAAATGGCTGTTTGCGCTTCTGAACTCCATAGCCTGTGGTCTGAATAGTTATACAACGAGAGAAGAAATCCCTTCATATCAATGTTTTCATCAATGCAACGGAAGACAGGAAGAAAATGAAGGGCCGTGATCGCAGATGTTTGAAACAGATCTGGCACATAAAGCAGACCAAAAAAAGGGGGGCTACTCAACACTTCCCGGTGTGGTTAAATCGTCCCTGGCACTCAGCCAAAACATTGTTTTTCAGGCATTTCTCTGCCGGCGACCGTGGAATATCAATTCTACATCTCTGCTCTGAGGTATCCCTAGTTGTGACTTTCCATTCTAATTTCGCACCTAAAATTATTCGTTCTAGCGACATGGGTTCGTGGATCATGGAATATTCCCCGAGAAAGGTCGCACAGTCGCGGAAAGTCAGCCTCAGTGGTCCCTGACTCATTGTGGGATTTGGTTTTTAGATTCAAGTCGGGAGATCATGCTGTTTATGCATAAGCAGTCTTAACAGTCTTCTGTCTTGTCATTCTCCTGCATCTTTTAATATTTTCCTCTTTTTGCGCTCTCTCCATCTTCATTACGACATTGATTTTGTTCTCTCTCTCTCTCTCTCTCTCTCTCTCTCTCTCTTTCTCTACGAATTTCACAACTGTTTAAACTGCAATGCATTGAGCTATTTATAAACGATACATTTTTATATGAAAACGTTAATAACTTCGCGCGAATCCAAGTTAGTTACCCTACCACTTGGTTACATACAGAGAAAGAATGCCGTGGTCCAAGCGTAGATCCATTCATCAGTCCTAACCAAAGAGGCAATTTATATAAGAGGGAAAATGGGGCCACATTAGACTAAAGCGTAAACAATTTCCTTGACTGTCTTATCTGGTTTGGCTTATGTGTGTATTTAAGCTATTGTCAAGATAACGTTTTGGCTTTGGAGCTGGGCCAAGACTGACTTAGTTATACTAAGAGAACGTGTTTGAAGGCTCTTGTTTAGGGTTCTTTTGAGAAAGGCAACGGCAATCACAAATCTAGATCTAGACCCATAGCTCGGTACCAATAAAAAGGATAAAAGACGAACTGAAAAGAATGTAATACAAAAAAGTATAGCACTTTTTCCGTTTTTTCTTTTTGTGTGCTGTTTTTTCTGTCAATGTCTGTCTCTCTCTCTCTCTCTCTCTCTCTCTCTCTCTCTCTCTCTCTCTCTCTCTCTCTCACCCTATTTTTGTTTGTCGTTTCCTTTCTTTGTCTCCTCTCCGTCTCTCTCTGTCTCTCTCTCTCTCTGTCTGTCTCTCTCTTCTCTCTCTCTCTCTCTCTCTCTCTCTCTCTCTCTCTCTCTCTCTCTCTCTCTCTCTCTCTCTCTCTCTCTCTCTTTTACCGCTGTATATGTTAATGTACCTTTCTCCATGACTTGTGCAACTTAAATCTGTATTTTTTTTTAAATACTGGAAGGCCTATTGAACTTCTTCTTTCAGATTTCTCTCTATTTTCTACGAAATAAAAGGATTAAAATACAACCACATTTATTTGGACTGTACATTAACCGTAGAACCAATTTCCACAAAATAGATAAAGGAAAAGAAAAGTATAGAGGAACAACTGTACATGTCATACGGAAAATGAGCATCATGGTCTAATGATTCAAGTTGAAGTGTTTTTAGTCTTTCTGTATCACTGAAGCTTGTTGTTTTTAGTGTTAGAGAGTCATCACCCACAAACCACCTGAACCAAAAATGTTAGTTCTGGATGTGCATCTATAGCCGTGGATAATTCCACCCAATGTACCTCTATTGTTGTGGGTGAGGAACTAACTGAATCCACCCAATATGACTCTGAAGCCGTGGGTGATGTAACATACTAATTAAATCTAGCCAATGTGCCTCTAAAGCCGTGTTCTGATGCATGGGCTCTGTGTACGTCAATCTTCATTACGGGCGTTATTACTTATGGATGTCCCATTATGTGCTGGTCTCTCTCTCTCTCTCTCTCTCTCTCTCTCTCTCTCTCTCTCTCTCTCTCTCTCTCTCTCTCGCTCTCTCTCTCTTTGTACTTTATTGCTGACAGTGTCTCGCTAATGACTTCTTTAGGTCTTTAATCTTATTTTGCTGCACGTAGCTACCTTGTGTGTTGTGGTTAGTAGAATGTCACAGTTGAAAGCGGGCAGAACGGATATGGGTGATTATACAGTTCTCCTTTTTGAAAAAAAAACAACTAACAGGAATGTTATTATAAAATAATCATTAGCATCATGGCGGTTGAGGTTTTTAATATCCGCAAAACTTTCCATAAAAATATCTATCTATCCGTTTGTTTCTCTGGTTGACTTTTTTTGTTATTTTCTTGTATGTTTATGTCTGTTTGTTTCAACCTGGCTCCCGCTCTAGAGCTACATCTGCCTGTCTGTCTCTCTCTCTCTCTCTCTCTCTCTCTCTCTCTCTCTCTCTCTCTCTCTCTCTCTCTCTCTCTCTCTCTCTCTCTCTCTCTCTCTCTCTCTCTCTCTCTCTCTCTCTCTCTTTGTCTAACAGAGTTGTAATTCTTCACAGTACATGTGCCACAAGTGGACAACATGACCTCGTATAATGTACAGAGAATGATAAATCTCTCGCGTAAGCCTTACAAGGTTATGTTATGACATTCGTGTCACCCTCGTTTTCAGAGAGGTGGAGAGTGAGAGAGGGAAAAGAGAAAGAGAATCTGGGAATGATAATCAACAGGGACACATACAGAAAGAGGCAGAGAGAAGGAGGCGAAACAAACCAATAGACGCATATTTTCGTAGAAATTACTGGATCTTTTAAGGAGGGGTGCTTAGAGACAAAATCAGGAGGAACAAGGCAGGTTTATAATGTATTATTTCATGCACCAGAACCAGTCGGCTGAGTGTAGTATTATAGCTGCAGCATTCCTGTACCGTATCATGTATCTGGAACAGAATACGAACTGCTGGCCGCTACACTCCACAGGTGTTGACACCAGACGGGGCAGGACTCAATAGGACCAGGACAAATTGCAGTTACCGCGACTTTTGTCCCCGGCCCCCTATCTCCGCGTTAACTCTGTGTTCTGCTTACAGTCAAGACTTCGGAACTAGGATTTGACCCGTATCCAGTTTAACCCACTTCAACATTTTTACTTTTCCTGTTTACATGTCGATCTAGATCTTTGAGGGAAGGCTTTGTCAGTCTTGCAAATTTGATTTTTTCAAGAGAGTGTGTGTGACGGGGATATAATTATTTACCTGACAATCATGGTAAGAACTAAGATCATGTTTACTACGTTACGATTTTAAATTTGCCATATTTCTGGTTATCTATTTCTAGATTGTCTTGTTGACAAAGTGATAAAATAATTAGTCTTATATCTCTGAGATTTCTTTAAAATGTGTCTCACAGAGATATATACAATTTGGTCCAACGATATTGATAATAATAATGCAGATTTTAAAAGTTGTTACATTATTTAATGACCTTTCCCTCATGTTCACATATCAGACGATAAAAGGCTTTCTGCCGATAAGTTTTACCGGTTCAATTTAAGTATGTTATTACAACGAAAGTAGGAAAATGTGCAGAAAATGGTTTGTTGATAATTCATGCTGCCATCAATTAAACGCCAGTGCATCGCTTTGTTATGTAAGACACTAGTAGTCCTTTGGGAACCTTAAAGAAATAGAAGAAAACTCCTCTATGTTTGTCTGTCTGTCTGTCTCCCCACTCTCTCTCTCTCTCTCTCTCTCTCTCTCTCTCTCTCTCTCTCTCTCTCTCTCTCTCTCTCTCTCTTTGTATATCTCTAAAAACACAGGAAATTGAGAAACCCTGAACTTAGAGCACAAAAGTATGCTTATGTTATCCGATGATATAAGGCTTATTGGTATAATTCAAGGTCAAACTGGCTAATTTGCTCCCTGGAGAGCCAGGTAGCCAGTGCTTCGGGCTGACAAACATGATGATCCGTGGTTCACAATCATATCAGCGGCTTCCGTATGGGATTCTTCGGGAAACCGTAGAATTAAGAGATACTCTTATTAGTACATGTACATGTACTATTGTTTTTGTATTGATGTCAACGGTGG
This sequence comes from Elysia chlorotica, assembly GCA_003991915.1. NCBI lineage: Eukaryota > Metazoa > Mollusca > Gastropoda > Plakobranchidae > Elysia > Elysia chlorotica. Next base: position 270,665 of record RQTK01000555.1, on the reverse strand, counting down.
GGAATAAAGGCTGGAACAAAGAATGATACTCTGTCCGCGTTTACAAGGGTTTATTTCTCACCCTCTTATCAAGGAGAAAATTTAGGCATAGTTGCATCAAACTTTAAGGCGCCAATTAGCCGAGTCGGCAGTGTTTTAGTTTTGCGAGTATGAGTAGGAGACTCAAAACTCAGCGGCTGGTGGCCTGTCTCCGTATATAGTTCTTTAGAGAAGCCAGAAGAAACAAAACTTATGGGTGGTGGACATGTTAGGATGGGACGCACAGACCAGTTTCTTTAGTTATTCAGTACCAGAAAGAATTATTGACTAAATAACCCCAAGACCCTCTGGGCGTGAAATGAAGATATTTTTCAAATAACACGTGTCGAATCTTTTCAAGAGAGAAGCTGTCCTGGCTTGAAGTCTGCTAGATTCCCATGGAGGATACTTCACGGCGATGGTTGCCAACACTATCGCCTGGCAATTTGCGTGCTGTTACGTACGAGTCGTTAATATAGGATATTAGGACTGCTGTCAGCTGATCACGTTATATTGACACGAAGCAAACAATATATAAAATAAGTATATATAAAAAAAACAGCGTAGCCTCGGGCCCAAGTTTATATTGGAATTGATACAGAGGTGCTACAATAGGGTCCAATGTTTAAGTTTGGGATCTTTCCCTCTTGCCCAACGAGCTCGCCCCTGAACAGTCGACCCCGGCGTTAAGCTCAGGTAGAGACCCCTGTAGTCGGCACTGGTTAGGGCATTGCCAGTCAGGCTGTGGCTTATCGATCGCCGGGCCTGCAGATCTGCCTGCCACCAGCCGCCAGGGGTAGGGTATCAGACGTCTGGATCAGTTGAGCTTCAAACTCAACGACAAAAATCGTATGCACCTGCACGCATTTTTGAAATACAAATTTAGTTTTATAAATACATGTGTAATGTGTTGTGTGGCGTTCTTACAAAATGAGTAGAGTTGTGGTTCAGATCAGTAAAAAAGGTTTCACGAAAAATACATAGCAAGAGACGACATGGTCTTGAAACCGAATTGGTGAAGTAACATTTCAAGGTTAGCTTAAAAATTCTTAAAACATTTTCTGGTCTCATCTCAGTATTGAAAGTATTCCTCCATCACGTTTGTGCCATAAATCGATTCTTATTTTGTTAAATTGCAACAACCTAAATATTTATTTTGATTATCAGGTTGCATTGGCAGCTCTGAATGAGAGGGATAAGAGCACAGCGGGCCTGGTACAGCCAGCCCGGTAGCTGTTCCAGCCAAGATCGATGAATGGGGAATGGATTTAGCGCGATACAAGCGGGTTTAGCAACTCTGGTCTAAAACACGTTTCGGCTTGTCGTGACGACCCATTCTACTGCTGTTGGGAGCTTGAATTTTGTGGGTGCGATATTATGCTGGAGACCTTGGTTCAGGTCTCTATAGTAAATCTTCAGGATGTATTATGCAGGGTCTGTCTCTCTCCCTCTTCGTCCTGTGTGTGACCTCCATCTCTCTCTCTCTCTCTCTCTCTCTCTCTCTCTCTCTCTTCTCTCCCTCTATCTGGTGTCTTCCTCTCTGCACCTCATTCCCTTTTTATGACTCTTCCCCCACCCTCTCTCTCTCTCTCTCTCTCTCTCTCTCTCTCTCTCTCTCTCTCTCTCTCTGTCTCATTCTCATTCTCCTAAACATGTTTAGGCATCAGAATTGTCGCCATCTCTCCTTTTACAACTACCTGACAATGACTCCTTATCGTAAATTATTTAAGGCTATCCCTCAACAGTTTTTCTTCGAAATGCTATGTCTCCAACTCTACTTGTCATTAAAATCATTTATTCATCTTAACTACACGTTATATGAAACGAACGTGTTTACACGTAATTCGAAACTAGAGTGTTCTGGAGCGGTGGGTGCGTTGCTCAGCATCCGTGATGCGGGTTACGCCTGAAGTCCAGGTTAAGGCTTCAGATCTCCGCAGTCCCCAGATGTAGCGGGCAGCAGGTGGACAATCGAGAACTCGATCTAGGTCTAGTTAGTGAGTTCGTTAGTCCTGTGCTCATGACCACAATCCAGATACATGTACCTCGCTACTGGCAGCTTGGTAGTAGTGAGTAAGGATTACTTAGTCCCGGGGTCTGTGTAGTGATCAATGTGGTTAGAAATTAGTGGATATGAAGGATTTTAATTACGAGTGGAATTGAGCGAAAAATAATTACGATGTGTAGGATTGAAAGGCTAGCGTCGCCGTTCAGATAGAGGTGCATTGTGTCGTATCTACACTAAAAGACAATAATAATGGCTCTACCTGCAGAGAATTAACAATAGATCACTCAAAGTTAGTGAGCTGAATTTATTTATAGCCAGAATTTTAGGAAGTGCTTAGCATTAAATAGCAATAAGCTTCGATCATAAAACTAATGCCTTTTGTGCAATTAGAGCCGCCGTTAGCTACTGGCACCGAATATCATGGCGACTCAAATTAACAGTATAAAGGTTACACCAACAGAACCGTTGTAGAACTTTATTGAGTTCAAATTATTTTCAGCAGGAGTTGGGGTAGTGCTCAGCAGCTGGTAGTAAAAACACCGAGAAATTACACTTTTTTGAATTAGAACCGTAGACTAAGATTTGTGAACGACGAATTGCTTAGCCTCTCTGAGAGTTTGTCTTAAGCACCAATAGATCACTGCTACTTATATAGTGGGCAGGTAACTTGAGCTCACCAACACCTGCGTGCTAATACTCTTCGGAAACACCATATTAATTTTTTTTAAAGAGAATACACAATAGACATTATGTACGTGAATCCATGTTATGGTATAACCACCTTCTAACAGAAACAGTGAATTATTTATAGCTTAGGTTTTCTTATAATTAACTAGGAACAAAGAAACAGGGTAATGTGTTAGATGCTATCAGGTTCACTTGGTTCCTCTTATCAGCGGCCTATTTTGTTCTGGGCACAGTTTTGAATTCCTTGCCAAGTTTCCGAGTGAGTCTGTGAAGCTGGAACTCTTCCGTGGAGCACGCAGTATTCGATACTGTTGGTTGGCTTAGAGTCGGAGATAAGGCAATCAAGAATGAAAAGTGGTTTGTGATTCTTGACCGTTTAACTTGTAATTTTCTGGTGATGGATAAGACATTGCGTTAAAGAAGATATTGTTTTGACGAGAGATAGACATATAGCGAAAGGGATAGTGAGGTAGGAAGGGACACTTAGAGAGAGAGTGAGAGAGGGGTTAACAAAAATTCATATCACCAATATCCGGATTTTCAAACGATAGCGCCATCTCCTTAATCAAACGATTCAAATAAGGACATATTTTGTAGGTCTCTCTCTCACTCTTTCCTTTCTCTTTAAATCTCCCCCCCCTCCTCCTCTCTCTCTCTCTCTCTCTCTCTCTCTCTCTCTCTCTCATTAATCCTTTCCTGACGGCTTTAATTTGGCTATCCAGGATTATAAGTACCCAGAGATGAAGCACCACATATGCATAATATTATGATCACTAACGATTGCCATATGTTGAGATTATTGTGTGAGCTCTGCAGATCTGATTGCTTGCCTGACCGCTGCACTATCACGCCCGACACGCCTTCCTAACTTGTAGCTAGTGGTCAGCTTTGCACCCAACTGCTCACATGCCAAGCTTGGACTGAACTGACGTAGTGCATGTCTAATAACATGTACGTTGGTAGTACGCTGGATATTTTAGAACCAGGGAATCTCTGATCTGGATTATATCCTAATGGTATTCTGAAAAGATGAACAAAAACTTCAAGTTGGACCATCTACAGGTGTGTACTTTGACAGTGTAGTCTTTGGTCAATTTTGTTTTGTCTCCTAGATTTTGCGAAGACTACCATGCGGAAATAGAGCTATCGTATGTGCTGTCCTGTGTCACGGTATGACTGCGTTGTTTTTGCTGTTTTTTTCTTCTTGTTCTTGTTCTTCTTCTTCTTCTTCTTCTTCTTCTTCTTCTTCTTCTTCTTCTTCTTCTTCTTCTTCTTCTTCTTCTTCTTCTTCTTCTTCTTCTTCTTCTTCTTCTTCTTCTTCTTCTTCTTCTTCTTCTTCTTCTTCTTCTTCTTTTTCTTCTTCTTCTTCTTGTTTTACTTGACTGTGTGTTGCCGCGTGGCTGATTCGAAGGGCGTCATTACACAATAATATTTTCAGCCGTGATGTCTTTTATGCTGGGAGAAAAAGGGGGCATGGGGATAAATCATATTTTTATAGACTACCTTAGAAATAAGCTCCTCCATCTCTGTCTGTCTCTCTTACCCCCTCTCTCTTTCTATCTCTCCGTACGTCGTTCTATGTCTCTTATCCCCATCACTCGTATCTCACCTCGATGAAGACATAACAAAATTATGGGGAAATTTTATTAATATCGGGTTGTTGGTTTTTTCGACCAATGCCCCAGATGCAGTGATCACTGCAGTGCACCCTTGAGTGCTACACACTCTCCACCCATGGCTCGAATCAGCCAGCCCACGTTTCATCGATTGCCGGTGCCAGTCACCCCTGGCCCAGACAATCTCCAGTCTAGAGGAGGAGAATCTAAATATAGCGCTTACAGCACCGGCTTTTGTCATCCGGCATGAGTTTACCATTGGAGCTTTTGCGATAAAAGGGCCCACAACGACAATGAAGACGATATGTAAGGGGATTTGCACATAGCTCTATTTTAAACGGAGCCGATGAGTGAGCAGGATTTCCCATTTCCTTACTGTTGTGAATATGTCAACCGTTATCGTCAATTGGATTGCGAAGACTGTATTGCCAATCACAGTGAGCAAGGGCTCCCTGCCTCAGTGTGCGAGGGGAGATCTATGCCGACCATAATCAGTCTCGTCACGTGTCTCAACTGTTCCCGGCACGAACTGTGGATCGTTGTGTCAGTTCCGTGGTTCTAAGCAGGCTCTGTGTGTACGTGAGTGAAGATCTTTGGTCTGCCATGTGTCCCCTATGCTCTTAGCGGGCTGTGTGTATGACCGTATGTATGTGTGTGAGTGTAGGACCTATCTGTATTAGTTCTGTGAGGTCATGTGTCTCCCGACCAGACACAGTCAGTGCCTAGCGCCCCATCTCAAGTGGAATCCTTTCATGAACTGTGTGAATTCCAGCATGGAGCTAGCGGACCCCTCGGACGATCACTATTGTGAACAGCAGAACCACAAGAACGGCGATACGGTAAAAATTGTGCATCTGATAGGAGTTTGTAGTTAGATGCTTTCTCAACACCAGTCAATTCTGGAGTTTTTCTTATACCCTGTATGTATTCCATAGAGTCCAATACGGAGGTAGGGGGCGTGGTTAGCCGTGGCGTGGGTGCAGTAAAAATTTTGTTCTTCGTTGCTTTCTTAATAATGAATATGTCTGATAAGTCTTCAGTGTTCTTTGGTCGGCTGCAACACAAGTTCCAGTATCCCAGCTCTGTATATGTGTTTGGGAGCACGTGAAATGGTCCAATGTCTGAGATTCGTTTGGTTTTAAAACTCCGTCTTCTTGTTCGTGATTCCAGGGTGCTACCGACTGAACTGTATAATTTACTGACCCGATGAAGCGACAGGCATCTCTGATGAGTCACTTGAAAGCATTGGTGACACAGTCACATCTTCGAGTTTCGAATCTTCGTTGGTGCCCTGGTCACCGAATCTGAAAAAATCCTCTGAAATTTGGAGAGGATGTAAACTATAAAGAACTGTTTGGTAAACGCCGCTCAGCATCCGCATGTTCTACACAATCCCTGTATCAGGGGATTTGCAACAACTTCGTGACCTTCTATCATTCTGTCATCCAACTTCGTCTTGCTATTTATTTACCCCGGACCCGGAAATCTCTGCTGGCACAAATGCGGTACATTGTTTATGTTGTAAAGCGTATGATTTTGTAGCAAGGCTGTAAAATTCTCTACCCCAGATGTTAGTGTTTACTATTTCTGATTCTTGGGTCCGGAAATGTCTACAGGCCAAAACACAATCCGTGGTGTAATTTCTTTTGAAGATGTCACATTCAACATTATATATTTTCGATGGAGGACAAAAATTTAATGCACTAGTCCAGGGCTACCACTAACACGGGCAGTTTCACCGACTTGACCTAGATAATGATGTGGGCTGAAAATTCAGCATTCACTCGGCCAAGGCCACAGTGCAGTACTAAGCCTAAAGGGTGGAATAATAATAATTATTCTCGTCGTTAACAATCGTGGGTGTTATACGGTTATGATCAGAAGCGTTAGTCTAATGTCCTAAGTCCTATATCTTTTGGCTCTAAAAAATCATTCCCAATATCCTTCCTACTCCCAATTATGAACATTGAGCGAGGTAGCGAGAAAGATAGATTGATAGGGAGAGGAGAGAGAGGTGGGTTTTTTTTTCAATGGACAATTACTCATACAAGCTATGCGTGTGCAGATCTATGTGTTTGTTATAATAATAGATCATAATATGCATGAACCGTACATTGTGTTAATGAAATCGAATTGGGCAGTTGGGTGGTAATATGATTTTACTCAAGAATGCTTGGTGGTTTAACTTACCATAAGGTGAGATAAAACGTAGAACCTCAGTTATTTGGCTCCATGAAGAAATAAAGCCTCGATCAGTATATTGAGAGGGTATGGAAAGATTTTTCAAACGGTAATAAGCGTCCATAGAAACTTGAGTAATACATTTAGTAGGAATGTCGCCAGATGAAAAAACCGTAAAAATTAAAGTAAATCCAAACACGGTTCGTTTTGAAATTTAGAATGGAACTGCTCTT
>RQTK01000555.1:260662-263603 GCA_003991915.1 Elysia chlorotica | reverse complement strand
TCACGAGTTCATTGTTTTTACCAGCACTGCTTTTCAGGGAGTCATAGCCTAGCCACTACGACAACCAAACACTGAACACTTTCGCGGCATTTTAACAAGTTTATAAAATAGAGCTGTAAGTGAGAAAAATGTAGGCTACATTCCACAAATAATTAGATCCACATCGGTATTGAAATCAGCAAAACAGTTCTTGTGGTCACAACCTAGAATACAGAATCTGACAAGCTAGATCTAGATCTAGATCTAGATCTATATCTAATCTAGATGCTACAACGCAATACAGAATCCATACCACAATAGAACCAGCTGCCAATAACATGTAATATCCAGAATAGATAAAATATATTGATATACATCTGTGTTCTTACATTAATTAATATTTTCTTATTAAACGCGTTACAAGACAACAGCTATCCAGGATGCTGTGTGCCTTGAAGATTGACTGAGACTAAGGTTTGTATCTGCCGCACACAGAACTTTCTTTCCGGATGTGTTCCAGCATCAGCCCACATCATTTTCTAGGTCAAGCCAGTGACAGTGCCTTCTATTTTTGGAAGCCTTGGTAGCGCCCCTTTGTCGAAATATAGAATGAAGGCTCTATTTTTGGAGGCCTATAAATTTGAATTTGAATTTGAATTTGTTGTTTGTGCTGTGCCATTTCCTGCCCGGTCCTAAAGCAATGTTGCTTTTAACTTTATATTTACCATCGATCCTGAAATCGCTTCTGGTCCAACACAATCCAGCTGTCAGCCACGGTTTCATAGTATTAAGATTATTGGAGAAACCTAAGGGACGGACAAATAATAAAAGAAAAATAACGTTTTAGCATTCTCTTGGTTCCGCTGCAAAGTTGGTCCAAATGAAAACGACCTGTTTGTAGTTTTTGTTTTGTTTGTTGTTTGTGTGTTTCTTCCCTGTAAGCTTGTGTGTAAAAAATCTCTTAGTTACCAAAACACGATCCGTTTTGTGTCTATAAAAGATGTAACTGCCAAACAGCGCTTTGAGGTGTGCCGGTAGCTAAGTCGGGCGGACAGGGAGTCTGAGGTTTGTTTCTGTATATTAATCTTCACTACATCTGGGGGATATAGAACTAATCAAAGGCTGCTTTCCATTATTTGTGTCGTAAAAAGTCTAATGTTCAAGATTCTTGCTTTTGTTTTTAAAAGGTTTATTGGATAGCCATTGGCCCTCAGGCAAACCGAAACCCGACATCAGTGTACGTGACTACGACCGCCGCAATTCTTGCTTTTGTTTTTAAAAGGTTTATTGGAAAGCCATTGGCCCTCAGGCAAACCGAAACCCGACATCAGTGTACGTGACTACGACCGCCGCAACATGCCGCATTCGCACTGATCCTCAATTCCGGATTTCGACTCCAGTGTTTGCACCATTCTTTTCTCATCAGTGGAAGCTGTTTTGAATGTGTCGCTATGTACGTGTATCCTCCGATCCCCTTAGTTTTTACCCCTTAAGAGGTTAGCGTGCCAGTCTCTCGCGGAATCTCCTCCTGGTATGCGAGTGCTGAACGAGTCTCTTCACGGGTACATGCATTGTTGACTGTCTCGATCGCTCCCGGGAACTAGACATTTCCATTTTCGACAGTTTGCAAAAAGGTGTAAGAGGGGTAGGTTAGCTCAGTCGGTGGAACGCGAGGTTTTCAATCAGATCAAAATGGCGGCCAGGTCGCCGTTTCCCCTTCTGTTTGAGTCAGTACTATTACAACATTGACAAAATCGGCTGAGACAAAAGTCCTCATTCAATCTTTATGTAGCAACAGCCGTGTGTGTTTGGCTTTTAGACACCGACAAACAATTAACCAAATAATCAAACAAACGTGTGGTAAATATGCATTTTTGTTATATTTGGTAGCACTATCTCGCTCGTGTTTGAGCACCAGTTCCATCTTCAGTAAATCATCTGCTGATGCTAGTTTAGGGGGGCAAAGGTGGGTGGGAAGGGGGGCTTCAGGTAGCTGACAAGGGCCTGATTTGTAGAAAGGAATCTTGGGGAATCGGGAAAACTAGGTTACGTTTCAAAGTAATATAATTATTTAAGGTTACTTAGCAAAAGTTCCCTCCTCAGATTCCATGTTGATTAGATTCTTTCATCTGGTGAGTGGGGGTGTTGGGAATATGACAGCTTCAGAGAGTTCGATGGGCAGTGCTCTTACCTGCCTAGCTGGAGGTCCGGGGTTTTGATTCTTTCTGAAACTAAAGTTAACCAACCAGGCATATTACATGTAAAACTAATCAGAAGCATCGTGGTGGTCATCCTAAGAATTCACGTTAAGCAGCGGTACTTCATCTTGCGATGATAGTGTGTTGATAGGCGCCGTGTGACTGTGTTTGTACAGCTTACCTGCTTAACTCCCCTGTGTTTTCAGGATGTTCGTAAACAGGACATACCTGGCAGTCCTGAAGGTGGGTCTGGCTGTCTGCAGGGTGCCTGCTGCTTGAGATGATCACGACCATATGGCTAGATCGGGATGCTAGGTCTCAAATAATGTCAGGCCGACTCTCAGACAAAGATCTGGGCGTTGCCTTTCTTCACCTGTGAATGCCTGATGGTGTCTGTTGCTTGTTTCCCTAGTTCTACCTGTACGTGTTTCAAACCTTGGCTGATGTTATTATTATTGATGATGCTGTCATTGGACTGTCTCCCAGCTTAAATTAAGCCTTATTCGTAGTTTACCTGTTCAATAGTTTCTACAGTTTACATAGATATATTATCTGTCACTTTCTGAATGTCGACAACTATAGTATACAAAACAGGTGACGGATGATCGAATTCATGAAGACAGTTGAGTAAAATTTAGGGTCATGATCGCCGATGTTTGTAACAATCTAGTACATAGAAAGGTAAAAGGAGAAGTTAGTATAACACATTTATCCAAAGACCGACACACTTTATTGCATTGTTTGGCTATCTAGTGAAGCAACAG
>RQTK01000555.1:225662-255662 GCA_003991915.1 Elysia chlorotica | reverse complement strand
TGGATGACGACGTGACAATGTCGAGAACAAGACTTAAATGATGACACACGAAAAGACGACAAAATATCAAGGACGAGACCGACCTGTAAATCAGAATAAATGCGAATGATGTCCATTCAAGCATTTATTTTGTGGGTAAATGGGTATTTTTATCTTTCTTTTTTTATTAAGATCGCCAATTTCGTTCGCGTGGAACGTTTTACGAGTTTGCAGTGGACCTTCTGCTCCTTGTTTTTTTTTCAACCGGTGGAGTTAAACGATCGTTTGATAGGCCTATGCATGCCGATATATTCATACTCAATGTTTAATTTTGGTAATCTTCGGACTTCAGTTTAACTTTAACAGGATTTTGAGAAGCTAACATACCTTCGTGTCGTTCGCGTTTGCAGGTTCGCGTGTGCAGCCAACACAACAGTGAAAACAATCATAGGCGTCATATTGAATTTTCGTATTTCGACCTTTAAGTGCCAACGTTAAATCGCATACTTCATTAGAATTGTGTATATCTAACTTTATTGAAAATCAATTCCACACGTTTTATCAGCATTTTATCTTTGTCGTAAAAAATGAAGACATACTTTAAAATAAATAGCAACAAGGGGACATAGGCCAAATTTATTTTTTATTTGGTTTCGTTTTACCCATTCCTTGATCTACCTCAGCTAGAAATTCTGGGTTTAAATCAATGAATTGAAGTCTTGACATATAGATATAAATATAAATATTTTTACGTTAGTTTCACTTACGTAATTTTATCAAGTGAGAGAAATGTTTTTCCATCTACATAAAATAATGTACACATAATGCTATTCCCATCCACTCTACTTATCAGCAAGACCTCCCCCCTCTTTTCGAAACTACAAAAACAAAGAACTAATGCAAACCAAACATTTTCAATGCAAAACTAAAACAAAACAAAACTGTAGTGTTAATCTTTTCCTTTTACGAAAAATTAAAACACAATTTTTCAAATAATCAAGATTTTTTACGTTTTAATAGTTAACAAAATTTTACCTTTTACGGTGAGCTTTTGGTCCACAAAATTATACATGTATCATATGAATTAAAAAAATTTTTTTTTAAGTGGAAAAGCAAGAGAAAATATCAGGCCTAAAAAGAGGGAGTAAATCATATATAGTAGAGCTATGAGTAAAAGATATGTCAGGTTGGGCTACATGCAGAGAAAGCCTCAGATTGGATTCCGAAAAAAAAAAAAGGGAGAGAATCAGAAGGTTCTGATAATTCCTACAGTAGCTCCTTGAGTTCTCAGGTCCACTTGACACAGATGACCTTTTGATAACATTATAACCTAAACAAGGATACGTGTATTTGAAAAGGAACCTGAGAAAGACATTATTTACAGTGCCTTCTGATAGAACAAAAGTCAAAATCTATTTTTAAAAAAATTATCACTGCAGAGACTGTTGACGTCGACTTTCTATTTTCAGTGCATTCCTTCTTTCATGACTATAGTTGTCATATATATCTATGAAGTGTTTTTTTCCACGCGCTTTACTAAATTTTGTAAATTTTATACACAAAAATAGGGGGAAAAAATCATTAATAATTTCGCATTTTACTTATCTGATAAAATTATCTCCCTTGCATAAATTGTCGCTTTAATTGTGTAACTATACCTATTTTTGTTCTGTGGTGCTTTTGAGTTAGAAAAAAAAAACTATGGTGGTTTTAAGCTGGATTTAGTGGCCCCTAACTGCATCCAAACAAGTTTTTTTAACAGTCCCTAGGTTACCTATCTTTGGGTTCCGTTTCCATGGAAACAAAAGATTTGTCGCGCATATTTTGATTTTCATAATCCCGAGATTCTAAGATAAATTTTGAAAGAAAGTATGTGCCATTTCAATAAAGTTGAAAAGTAGTCAAATCTGGTCTTTGGAAGTAAATGTTCAGATCTCCTCAGGTGTTACGCGCAATGTCACAAGAAGGGAATGGCATAATAATTAGACTTATGAGTTAAGGAAAGTGAAATGCTGAAGTAAAAGTGGGATACGGAAAAATCCCAATTCTTCGTTGATTATTTTTATTTCTCAGTAAAGTGTTGTTTAAGATGACTTAAAGTGCACGTGTCTTTCATTCTTTCAACGGAAAGAAGGCTTGATTTTTCCTTCTATGTTATGCACTAGTTTTTAACTAGTTTTTTTATTCTTAATTTTAAGATGGTTACTGTTTTAGTGCACATTAATGAATGTCTGGTGTATCCTATACTGAAATATTTTTTTATCATATTATGATGCCCTTTTATTTGGACTGAGCCTTTATTGTATAAACTTTTCACCAAGAATCCTAAACGGAGACGGGATACAACAGCTGAGCTTAGGCTGGCGCTTTAATATAATTTTAGCAGAAACTTCTGACATCTGTGAAGTTTTACAAAAAGTAGCACCACCACGTGATTGGTTATCTGACCTACTTTTCTTTTCCCCTCCAGGCAGGTGGGCACAAACCTGGTCATCCCTGGTGGAGCGAGGACCATCGATGCCAGGGGCAAGATGGTCATGCCAGGTACAGTGTCTGTTATCTACCATAACTAAACGTTCCGCCATCCCAGCCCGTTTGAATTTTGTTGATTGACAGGTTCATTGTTTGTGATAATATTAAATTTCAAACACGGGTTAATTTTAGTGGTACGGTACCTCATTTATCAGGGGGGCGCGGTGGTCCAGGGGTAGAACATCGGCTTTCGACCCAAAATATTCCGAGTTCGAATCCTGGCTGTTGCGTTCCCTACTGGTTGGGTCGATGTCAGTATAATGTGACCGGCTGAGACAGGAGTCATGGTATCCCCGCCCTGTCTCGTGTGTGGCAGCACATAAAATTGTCAGACGTCCGTCTTGGGGCCCGTCCACAATATAGCCTATATAGTGCATGACGTTAAACCAACCCAACCAACCAACCTCATTTACCTGAAATTAAATTAAGATGGCTCAAGTGGTAGAGCGTTTGTCTCTCGATCGGGAGATCTGCAGTTTGATACAATCAGTCAAAAGATTAATTTTTTCGTCCGATTTCGCTGAGTCAGTATCAGTATAATGTGACTGTCTGAGACTGTCCAGTCTGGTCTTATGTGTTGCAGCAATATAGCCAATGCTGACGTTGGACGTTAAACTCAGTCAAAGCAAAAACAAAACAAAAAAGAAATGAAATTTAATTGCCATGTCGGCAAATTATTGTGGAAGTAAAAACACTGAAATTTTAACTCAGCCGGAGATACTTTACTTATGTATGTATTTAATAGCGCATGTATTAATTTGTTCTCGTTTTGTATTTCTCCTCGTCCAGGTGGTATCGACACCCACACTCATATGCAGATGCCGTTCATGGGCACCGTAGCCATCGATGATTTCTACAGCGGCACCAAGGCAGCTTTAGCTGGGGGGACAACTATGATCAGTGAGTGATACGATTGAATAGGACATACACCAGAGCCCAATTTAATTATTACTTCAGATATTTAATAAAAAAAATGTTTTTACATGATCGAATTTGTGTCAGAAAAGGTAGTTCCGAAAATCCCAGGAGATTTAGAGTGAAGGTAACATTCTGATACTCTTAATTCTTTATTGCTCGAAAAATTCCTTTAAAATTTCTATTATTTGTTAATCTGGGGTACATCAGAGCATCATTGTAGTCTGGACTGGTAGGCCTACTTTCAATTTGTTAATGTTTCAGTAATTCAGTTCAAAATCTTTCTTTTTTTTTATAATTATAATGACTTCAAGCTCTCCCCATCACTCTTAATCTATTCTGTAGTCGGCTTATCAATATGCAATCAGTGAACATTTCTCAAAAATCTTAATTTTTTATTATTATTATTTCTGCTGTTATTCTAAAGAAAAAATATCCTTTTTTTTAAGGAACATACTGACCTTCTCTCTTCCCCTTCTAAACCTTTTCTGCATTTAAGTTATATTTTTATAGATTTTTAATTACAATGACTACAAATCTAAAACAAAAATTCGTATTCTGTATTCAAATTGCTTTAATTAGGTAAAATGTCCATCTTGCTAATTTTCTTCTCCCTTTCCCCCTCTTCACCTGCTCCTCAGTCGACTTTGTGATCCCGGCCAAGGGTGAGTCCCTGGTCGACGCCTATGAGAAGTGGCGAGGCTGGGCAGATGCCAAGGTCTGCTGTGACTACGGTCTGCATGTCGCCGTCACCTGGTGGTCACCAGAAGTCGCCAAGGAGATGGAGATTCTCAGTTCTGAGAAAGGTAGGGGTGACATGTGGCTTTCCTAGAAATGGTCTGAAATTAATATTGCAAGAAAAAATAGACTATGCTTCATGATCATAGACAATATCCAAGAGACTACAAAGTATTGACTTACCTAAAGGTCAATTGATGTGTCAATTGATTTTTTTCTTACTGTAGCAATAATTTTTTAAAGGGGGTCCCAGGAAAATAAGATTCTGATCTGTTTAGAACAGTAGGTTTAAGAAGGATTAGTGTCCATTCTATGTAGAGGATCACCTTTATAGAAAAGCCTCTTTTTGTTGCTTTTGGTGGCACATGCATTTAAACAAAAAAATAAAGATGCTTAAATGAATGATTGCTCAAAGACAAACATCCATGTGCTTACAGTTGTATCCTAATTTTAGTATCTTTTCTTTTCTATATAATAATTATGATAGAATTTCCCATAGACTTTTAATCCTCTCCTCCCATTCCTACCCATTTAGGCATCAACTCGTACAAAGTGTTCATGGCCTACAAAGACAGCATGATGCTGGAGGACCCTGAGATCTACAACTGCTTCCGCCGATGTAAGGAGCTAAAGGCGCTACCCATGGTGCATGCGGAGAATGGACACCTCATCGACATTGTGAGTTACTGGACTTGATGCAGGGGATGGAAGATAGATCAACCAGTAGAGCGCATGCCTGCTGATTAAGTGTTTGTAATACAATAATGTGACTAACTGAGACAAAAGTCCTGGAATGCCCCCTCTGGCTTTTATGGTAGTTTGTGGGATTAGTCCATGAGATAAATACATGTATCTCAGTTCTTGATGTTAAGGATCCAACCCAACTATACAGCTTGGTGCTGTGATCCGGTTGGCCCTTTTTTAGTTCCAATATTCCAGATGTACCAATAGAATTAATCATATTTATTAATGTGAAATTTATACTTACTTATTGGTTTTAGTTTACTGCTGGCATTTAATTTACATCTTTCACTGTGATAGTTGACAAGTTTTAAGCCTAAACATATACTGCGCATAGGCTAGTGTTTCCGCATACAAAGTATTATAAGGCATGTAGTAGGAAAAAAAATATGTTGGCATTTACTCTCCAATAATTATGAGAAAATATAGATATAAACAGGACATTAGACAGTTAATAAATAATTTTCACACGGATTGCCCCAATGAATCCTTCATTCTGTAACTTTGTTGTTGCTGGTCCACAGAAATCCAAGGAGCTGCTGGCCAAAGGCATCACAGGTCCAGAGGGTCATGCCCAGTGCCGCCCTGTGGAGGTCAGTTAGAGTGGTCCTGGTGCTCCAGCTCTGTCTGTCTGTTTGTCTCTGTGTTCATCTCTATTTCTCTCAATGTTCTGTCTCTCTCTGTGTTCATGTCTATTTCACTGTATAGTCTCTCAATGTTTTGTCTCCCTCTCTCTATTTCCCTCTCTGTCCATCCTTTATCTGTCCATATCCTTCCTCTCTCTGTCTTTATCTCTCTCTCTCTCTCTCTCTCTCTCTCTCTCTCTCTCTCTCTCTCTTCCCCTTCTCTCTCTTTCCCTTTTTCTTTCTCTTTCTATGTCTGTCTCTCTCATGCTGAGACAGGAGTCATGGTATTCCCGCCCTGTCTCGTGTGTGGCAGCACATACAAATGTCAGACGTTCGTCTTGGGGCCCGTCCACAATATAGTCTATATAGTGCTGATGTTGGACGTTAAATCCAACTTAACTCAACTCAACTGTCTCTCTCAGGGATGCCACTTTTCTGGAATTCTGGAATTATAATTTGAGCTCTAGAAATATAATTTGGGTCTGGATCCTCCGGAAATCTTTCTATCTGACTCTTGTGTCTGATGTCCGGAAAATATTAAACCAGCGATTTCAGAGGTCACACCTAGGATACTTCCGCATATTTTTAAAAGTGAAAATGATGCGCTTTTATTTCAAAAATGCGCCTTTTTTAACTACTCTACCGCTAATAGCAAAACAATGTAGTTTTGGATTATCATACAACTACGGTTAATCGTGCAAACAAAACCAGAGCAGAAAAAGAAATTAACTCAAGTTTGCGAGTACGGATAAGAAAAGTAGAGAACAAGGCCTATTTGCAAGTGGTGTATTTTCATTGTTCATTGAATTTGCATAAATTTGTTTATCGGTATTGGCACTGGAGTTAGCCTCATTCGGGTTACCAGTTTTAACATCGAGTTTATCTCATTGACATCGTATATTCTTCCGAATAATAACGATCTGTCCATCTTCTTCCAGTCCTCGTAGTCTTTTCTGACAAATATATTCCTGTTAGGGTGTGTTTGATATGACTTAGATCTATCAATTATTTTAATGACGGAACCTGCTCCAAACCGTTCTAAGCTTATTGATAATTACGGTAACGAATTAATATGGGCGTTTGTCTGTTGACTTTTATCCCCAAAAAATCAAGGTCTAGATCTAACTGACATGTACCTTATGTGATAGCTAGATTGTATTGGATGATCAGCACATTCTGCATCTAATATAATTTAATTCTAAGTTCATGTATTCTAGATCTATATCTTAAGTTTTGCTAATAATGTTTCTGTGTGATATTCGCATGTTTTGATTCAATCTTTTGTTAAAGAAAAACAGGTAGTATTTTTTCCTCCATGCAATGGATGCACGCTGTAGTTAAAAATTTACTGAAATTCTGATTGATGAAATAAGAGCAGATGTAAAGTAAAAATAAACTTCATTGAGGCAGAATAGATACACAATATACGGTATAATATATAGCCTACTAGGTGTAAATAGAACCCTGTAAAGAAGAAATCCGTAGTCATTTTGTTTCATGGCAGAAAATGTGACTATGTAATAAAAAGTTTATTACTGAGTGATATGGTATTTATTCCGTCTGACTGGACCAGGTGGAGGAGGAGGCTTGCACCCGGGCCATCACCATCGCTGATCAGGCCAGGTCTCCACTGTATATCGTCCATGTGATGAGCATACCTTCATCTAACATCATCGCCAAGGCCAGGAAAGAAGGTCAGTAGAGGTGGTCGCTCTGACTACTTCATGTATTCTCAGATTGGTTAGGGGCATGCGTCTACTTGTTTTTTCAATAATTGCAAGACCACGAGAATGAGGAATAGGTAGCCTATATAAGGTCCTCGTGTGGATTTCCCTATGTAGACTACCAATAGTCTATATAAGAACTTCAAAAAAAAAAAAAAAAGAGAATAAGACACAAATACTTAAATCTTACTGTACATGTGTTTTAAAAATACCAGAAGCGGTTTTTAAAGTCATATTAAAATACAGAAATTTTATCTATTTTTCAAAAACCAATTTTGACTATTTAAAGTTGTGACCCTCAAAGATCCCACGACATATCAAAAAGGGTAAAAAAAACATGAATTTGACTTATGATTAGGGTTAAATCACCACTCATCTAATTGATATTCCCATTTGTTTTATCATCATCATCTATTATCTCTCTTTCCCTGCCCCCTCCTCCACTACTAGGCAAAGTTGTGTTTGGTGAGCCGATCGCGGCCGGCCTGGGCACTGATGGCAGCCACCATTTCAATAAGTGCTGGCGCCACGCCGCTGCTCACGTGATGGGCCCCCCGATTCGACCTGACCCAGCCACGCCAGAGCATCTCATGAATCTGCTGGCCAAGTGAGTCAGCCAGTGGTGTCTTAAACGTTAAAAAAGGAAGTTATAAATGCAGCTAGTGAGTGAGTGAGTTTGTTTTACGGGACGTCAGCACGGTAACGGCTATGTTTTGTCCATGATGTCCTAAGACAGTTAATGCATCATACTAGTAGCAACGGTGTTTCCTTATTTGTTTGAGTAGTAAAAGCATTGTGCTAGTTTGAAGGTTGTAGATAAATTCGGTGGTTTGCTTTTCATGGAGAAGTGTTCACTAATGACAGCAGGGTCAAGAAGATATAAAAAAAAAATGAACCAACAGATTATTAAAGAATATATTTTTATCTAAAAAAAAACATCAACTTATAGATATTTTAAAACTTTGAAAAAGTCCAGAACTCATCTCAATTTTCAGAATCAGTTAACACCAGGAAAAAGAAAATATCCTACCCTAGGCGTTTCCACTTTTGTTCATTTATATTATTACAAACTTACTGGTGCCTCTTCCCAGTGATGACTTGCAACTGACTGGCACTGACAACTGCACCTTCAACGCAGACCAGAAGGCTCTTGGAAAGGACGACTTCACAAAGATTCCCAATGGTGTCAACGGCGTAGAGGACAGAATGTCCGTCATCTGGGAGAAAGGAGTGGTGAGAAACGAGGGAGGAAGAGAGAGACAGACAGACAGACAGACAGACAGACAGACAAACAGACAGACAGACAGACAAACATACAGACAGACAGACAGAGTGTTTGCATGAAATTTTACCTAGAGCACATATTTTTGTGACAAGCAGGGTTATGGCATAGTTTTCCTCCATGGATGTGTATTGCCTGTCCAATGGGCTTTTTCTTATGCCCTGCAAAAAAATTATTTTGTGAATATATGTAAAAATTTCTCTTGCAATGACACAGAATCAAAAATGCTTATATTCAATCGCATGAGCAGAAAGGTTTTGTGGAATTCATATTTTAGAATGTGCAATTAACAAATAATCGAAGTGATGAATATTTCTAATAATGGTGCAGTAGACATGATTTTTAGTCATTGCCACAACTGAATTGCAGTGTTTTCAGGTTTTTTTTTTCCTAATTTATATCTTTTGAATCATGAAAGATTAAAAAAAATTACAAATTCAGATTTGAAAATTTCAGCTTTTTACCTTTCAAATAAATGCACTTACTGCTCAAGGTCTGTACAAGCGACGGATTTTTTGTATGTCTAGATGACGTATTATACCACAGAGTGGAAAATACACAAGCAAGCTCGCTTGATTTTCAGGAGTGTTCACATGTTTCATATTCCTATGTGGATACGCATGGATTGTCATGTGATATTGTAAACACAAAAATCACTTCAGTCAAGATGACTAAATATAATACTCAACTCCTGCTTCAGTTTCTTACGATTGTTAAATCTCGTGGGCCATGCTATTAATTTAGGCAGAATCAATGATTGTTTAACCTAAAATACCCTGAAATCTAGGTTTTATTTTGAAAAATTGATTTATTTACAATTTAAAAGCTAGATTTAGATCTAGCCGAAAATGGACATTCACCTCTGACCCGTGTGAGCTCCAGACATACCTCAAACACTACACACACACACACACACACACACACACACTTTACTGCTTCATTACAGCTACATTCTAAGCCTACAAATTGTGTAATTTTATTTTAAAAAAAGCTGCTTTACATGTACCTATATACAAAGATATGGATTCTAGTTTTTCTTTAATTATTTTTTAGATATAGCTTCTTTATACTCACAACTAGGTCTAGCTTAAGAGTTAATGAATGTGAAAGCGGCAATTAGACTCAATGATGTTTATTAGAAAAAAAACATTTTGTAATAATTTATGTAAACAACAACATTAAGAGAGGTTAGAAAGAAATTTTTAAAAAGGCACTTTCTGTGTAAAAGTATCAGTGAAAATACATGTGCGAATCAGAGTGGTGTGTGCATGCCGGAATCATAGAGGAAAAACTACCTGGTCTGAACGTTCGGGAGCCTTGTGTATTTTTGTACGCTGATATACATATGTAAATTGGGTGATCAGATTGGTGTGAACAGAAAAGTAAAATAAACACATTGCACATGGGAATCATATTCGTGTGTGCACTTACTTACATATATCCAATGTGGTCCCGTTGAGTTAATTCCTGGATAGTAGTAAACGAATTTTAAAAACAAAATTTATTAACCCGCTGTAACTTAACCTTTAGGCCTACTGTGTTTGTTGAAATAAACATTTTTTATAGTGGCATTTTTCCTTTTCATTTTTTCTCCTCTTCAATAAGTGTAGTTAAAGGTATTTGACTGCTATAAGACTATTCCCTACAGCAGCAATGGTGTTAATCTTGTTTTCTTTCTCTCACCAGTACTCAGGAAAGATGGACCCATGTAGGTTTGTAGCCGTGACAAGTACCACTGCAGCCAAAATCTTCAACATCTACCCCAAGAAAGTAAGTTGACGTTCACCAACATATTATAGGTTGACAGAACGGAAGTATGTAGTCCTGGATCTCTTATAGATTTTGCATACCTTTTCATTTTCATATACATCAACTTGGCCTATTAAATACCGGTATACATTTTCAAAGCATTTTATATTCTGGGTCCATGATTCCTTCGTTATGACATAGTTAGTTCGCACAATCAAGCTTTTGGAATTTAGAGCTTCTCACTAATAACAAGAAAATTGCTGCATTGTTTTAAAGTCTTAAATATTCCAACATAGCTATGGAATTACTGTAGTTTGTGTGTGATTGTAAGCAGAATGTTAATTGGATTTTAAATTTCCATATGGACTATTTTAAAGCACTCCTGCACAGTTACCCTGGAGATTCCATAAATGATGTATCTTCTAATTCTGTTTTTTTCCCAACAACCCAAAGTTTGATATCACTGTCATACCCTTTTTTATGCTTAAAAAAAAAACACCAAACGCAACTCTTGATTCAAAGAAATCCTTATTCAAAATTTGGAAATGTAAATAAATGAATTACAAATGCGTTGAATATAATTTAAGTGGCGATCGCATTTTATTAGCAGATATAGCTAATAGCTTATTTACTTAAAATAAATTCACAGCCTGATTAAACCATCACTATTGTTTCTAAACATTCGCCAGGGAAGAATAGCAGTTGGCTCAGACGCTGATATTGTCATTTGGAACGGAGACGCCACTCGAACAATTAGTGCCAAAACACACCACCAGGCGGTTGACTTCAACATCTTTGAGGGCATGACAGTGCATGGGGTGCCAGAGTACGTCATCACTGGAGGTAGCATTGTCATGGACGAGGGACAGGTGAGACAGCTCTGACAGCTTATGCTTTATCAGTCTAACAATCTCTGAAAGCTTAGGCTAGGTTGATCCTAGATAAACTGTTAAAGCTTATGGTAGATTGATCTTAGATAAACTGTTAAACCTTATGGTAGATTGATCTTAGAGGGTATGGCCAATCTATATACAGGCAATGCCATGTGAACGCTTATTGGCCTGTACTTGTAAAATCTTTTCTCTCTCTCTCTCTCTCTCTCTCTCTCTCTCTCTCTCTCTCTCTCTCTCTCTTTTCTTTTTTTTCTTCTCTCTCTCTCTCTCTCTCTCTCTCTCTCTCTCTTCCTTTCTCTCTCTCTCCCTCTTCTCTCTCTCTCTCTCTCTCTCTCTCTCTCTCTCTCTCTCTCTCTCTCTCTCTCTCTTTTCCCCTCTCTCTCTCTCTCTCTCTCTCTCTCTCTCTCTCTCTCTCTCTTTTCCCCTCTCTGTCTCTCTCCCCCGCCCTCTCTCTGTCTGTCTGTCTGTGTGTGTGTGTGTCTCTCTCTCTCTGACTTGTAGCTTCTCCTTAAATTCTCTTCTTTTTTCTTTCTCTCTCTATCTCAGCTTTGTAGCTTCTTCTTCTTCTTCTTCTTCTTCTTCTTCTTCTTCTTCTTCTTCTTCTTCTTCTTCTTCTTTCTCAGCTACCGGTATTCTATTCTTTCTTTCTTTCTTTTCCCCTCTCCCTCAGCATTCAAGTTTCTTTGTTCTTAAAATTTAAATTTTCAGGAACGGTTTTGATAAAGAGAAATATCAAGGTTTTGTTCTCCTTTCAGTAGGTTAGAACTTGGTTACTTTTGAATAATGACACGGCAGACTTTTTGCAAGATATTCATATAAAATATATAATACGCTTTAAACAATTTTTTTTTATTAACGGGAGAGGAGAGATATGATATTGCCTATGGTGCTTTAAATACCACTGGAATTAGTCTCTATGTGGAGCAGTTGCTCAGCTCTTTGAACAATAAATGGTATACTTATCCTGTGATTTGAGTAATAATGTATATACATGTATTCTCTAGAAACAATTACTTGAAGTTAACCAATGGATGTGTCAAGTTTTACTTTCTCTTTTCTGCACCTGCAGCTCAAGGTGACCCAAGGCCTTGGAAGATTTGTTCCCACGCCACCCAACTCCCAGTATGTGTATGGACGTATAGATGCCAGGGAAAAGGTGAGTTCATCAAAACAAATCCTTCTTGGTAGATCAAAGTACTACTTCTATATTGTATTTTATTCTCATAAGGATTGCTTATAATTTTAACATTAATCATGTAAATCTGCACATGTATACAAATCTGGTTTTACAAGGACATGTAATCCAGTTCTCTGCTTGAAACCTTTTTTTACTGGAAATTTGCATACAACTACAAGGCTTTCACTGAAATTTCAATCTTAATAGTATACAGGGACTTTTGTGGTCCCCGTTGTAAGTAAGATCCAGCTATAGTCATGCCAAAGAAACTACTGAAAAATCCAATTTTAAACTTATTATCTCCCTTTAAAAAAATAAAATCAATGTTACCCTTGAGCATTGAATAAGTTGAACAGCAGAACAATGCTGTCCGGGTTGACTGGCTGTTTTTTTTTTTTTGGAACCAAAGCTTGCTTTCCTCTCATGCTATCCAAGTTCACCCATTTCTATGTCCAGAAGAAATGAGCTTTCCATAGTAGAAAAAAAAAAGAGAATTCTTTCAATGTCCTGCTACAGCGATGGCCCCGCTGTAACATGCTTATTTCTACCTGTATCGCTAACACTAAAATTAAAACAGAAATGATCTTTGAATTAGTTATACATCCCGTACTTTTTTTAGTAAATAGAGCATGGGAGGGAAGGCATCAGCTGAGGTTAATTCAAATGCTTCCTGCCAATCAGGTTAAGACGCTGCAGATCAATCCATCTGGCACTTTAAAAGCACAAGCCTGATTTAACATGACAATACATGTCTAGCATCCTACTTTATGAATAATACAGATGTAATAAAGAGTGGCTGTAAATTAAAAAATACAAAAATTGAAGTTTCAGAAATAGTTTATATGTAGGCCTATTAATCCTTAGTTTGTGTGAAGCAGCCTACAATGTATTTTCTTCTCTTGACCCTTAATGTCTTCTGTTTCTTGACTCCTTGATTTTTTCTGTATTACAATTACTTTGAAACCTTGAGGTCTTTTGTTTGTTCAACACTTGACTAATTGGTTCTGTCTGAGTTTCACGCTCACAAGTCCAGGAACCCATGAATGTCAAACCTTTGGGTGACTACATATACTTAGCTAAATATGGAATTGTAGGCTAACTCTGAAGGATCTTTTGCAGTGTTACTCTAACATCTTCTGTTTGTTGATTCCTTGACTAATCTCTTCTATCTACTGTTTGTGCCATGCAGGCCCTAGAGCCAGTGAAAGTGGATCGTGAGGCATACGCTGGCCCAGTCGTGGAAGTTGCTGCCCAGGAGACAAACAACATTCACCCCAAGCGGGCGGAGAACCCCATCGTGTCGGACCTGACAGGAGAGTTCCACAATCGGCCCCCAACCCGAGGAGGTGCGCGTAACATGCAGGACTCCAGCTTCTCGCTAAGTGGTACGCTAATGTAGCTCGCGCTTCAGCTTTTGTAGTTTTGTCTTGATTTTTGTCTCTGTCTCTTTCTTTCCTTCTATATCTCTATCTCTCTACTTGCTTTCTTCTCTATCTTTTTTCGATTACATTGCCTCTTGTTTTCTGTCTCTTTGTCTTCATACCTTTAAGTATATTTCTCCTTTTTTTTTATAATTTTTTTAAATACAGTGCTCTTGTGATTTATCAACATCCAAGGCCCCAAAAGTTTTTATTCAGAGAAAGTTGATATAAAGGAAATCCCTCAAATCAACACAAACAACTAAGATAACAAATCATGTCAGTGCTACTATGGCAAGCAACAATTGAATGAACCATCTAATTTTCACAACACAAAACCCTTACACTCACAGTAAAGATCTGTGGTTGGGTGTTAATCTCACCATGTTAATCAAGAGCTTGCACAGAAATGCATCCATCCACTGCTAACCCACTAATAAATCAATAACTCCTAATGTCCTATAGGCCTAATTGTATAGAGGCAACTGCAGTTATATGCCTACTTGTGTACTACTGCTAGCTTAGTTCTGGCTTAGTGTCCTTGCGATCTTTTCAAGTTTTTGCCAGGCTAATTGAAAGTTTATGACTTTGATATATATGCCACTCAGCTTTGCAATTACACTTCTCTATATTAGTTAGCCAGGAAATAAACACAATTGACATCGAATAGTCTTCGTTGAGAACAAAAATAATTATTATGATAATAATGACGAATAGATGATATAGCTGATACTGTATATTTATATCATGTAATACTAATAGTTTATAATCTGCAAAGATGAGTCTTGATGCACTCTAACTAATGTGGGAACAAATGAATTCTTGTCTCTCTCTGTACAGATTTTATGTGAGAACTTTACTTAATTAGATCAAAGAGGAGAAAAATTGGGACTTGATTAAGCATATCGAGATATGGGAAATGTCAATATAAGATTAGAAATGACGATATAAGACTTGAAATAGATTTGTCCTTGAGTTCAGGTTATTCAAAAACCTTCAGCTCGCTGTTGGTCCTTAGCTTAAGGATTTATCATGTAGTAATTACATGTGCTTAGAAACATTATACCCAGTATAAACATAGCTTCATCTGTGGCTGTTCTTTTCAACCAAGCTATTTAAAAAAATTGTGTGTGGATAATGTAACCATATCTTTCTTTGCCACCCTCGATGGTATTGGTTATAGGAGTAATAGGACTCGCATTTTTCCCTCTGTTCTTCTCAACGGTCAACCAAGCTGTCTCTTTTTAATTCATTGGATAATATACTGTAACCATAGCTGCATCTGCCGCTTGTCTGCTTCTTCTCTTCTCAACTGATTTCCTTTTCTGTTTTTTTTTTTGTTTTCGGGGGAGAAAACTGGATAAAGTGGTAGAACATCAGTCTTCCAATCAGGAGGATAGCTCAAAATCCATGATCGTTCAAAACTTTATTCATCCAATTTTATCCCCTACTGGTTGGATCGGTGTCAGTAAAATCTGACACAGCAGTTTTTCTCAATTTTCAGCCTCTGCGCTAAAAAAAAAAAAAAAAAATGTTAAAAATACTGAAAATGTTAAGGTCCGAAAATTTCCTTGAAACGACTATATAGTTTATATTTATACAGTTAAAGCAAGACTTCTGTCTAAATGTTTAACTTCACAACCAATGAACACTCCAAATGAACTATCACATTTTCCTACTTTCTCTCTCTCATCTTCATCAACCCCTCTTTGCCACCCTCGATGGTATTGGTATTAGGAGTAATAGGACTCGCATTTTTCCCTCTCCACGGAGTGGGGTGTTGAAATCACCACCAAATTATTTACACTGAAGCCATTGAAGGGTTTCAGAAATGATGAATGATGAGCATGGTTTAGCATGGTTACAATTTGATTGCCATACATATTTTAATACTATTAATCTAGACACTTTTCAGAGCGATTTTTTTTAAAACACTGATATTCTTTAGTAAAAGAAAAAAACAACTTTTAATTAGCAGGTGTATATGATATTAAACAAACTAAAAGTAAAAAAGATCCTTGGGTTCACAATGCTACTCCTGATGTGCAGAAAAGTTTTTTTTTTTATATCATGTTGATGTCTGGCAAATTTTGTCAGTATTTGTACCAAACTTCCGCAATTCTTTGGATTTCAAATGGCAAAAAAATTTGGGAACAGTAAAATGTGCATGACTGAGACAGGAGTCCAGATCTCCCCACCCTGTCTCGTGTGTGGCAACACATAATATTGTCAAACATTAGTGTGGTACCCATCACAATATAGTGCTGTGGATTTTAAGCAATCAACTCAACTCCTTCTGTTTTCCGCAGGCCACCAGTATGACGAGCACGCCCCGAAGCGACCTGGGACGAAGGTATCCAACCCGCCTGGAGGGAAGTCTACAGCCTTCTGGTAGACGCCTGACTCTGGTGTCGTCATCTCAGATCCTGATCCAGGGACCCATTCCCGCTCCCACATCACCCTCACCCCACCCACCATTCCCTCAGGTTCCTAGTGCAGGATCCAGCACTGCAAGGGAGCTCTTGCCTTTTTTTTTTAAATCCATAATACTAGGTCATAGATCATTTAACATTAAACATTTGAAAAGAAACCTTTTTCTTCTCTCTATATCTTCTTTTGTAATTTTGACTTAGTTATATAATATATAACCATAAAGATTTTTAGATTCAAAGCAGTTATGCTCATTTTATTATCTCCAACCCATTATTTGCCATAGATGGGATAAATTATTTCTTTAGATTTAATTCCTGATTTTGTTTTGTTTTTTTTGTTTTTTTAATTATTGACGATCTCGAAAGATGATTGTGCATTTATTTACTCAGTATGAGTAATTGCATAAACACAAGATCTCCATTGTGTTTTGCCTTTTGTTATTGTTAGTGAATATGTGTATATGTCTTTTATCTTTCCCTGCTTTTAAGTAGTGATTGTTAGTGGAACACGTATGTATGTGTGTTTGTGTGTATGAGGAGTTATAAAGTGTCTTAGGTTTCTTTAAGATATACTTTTAGGGGTACAAGTGTATGTTAACTGAAGGCAGAAAGATTGTGAAACTGTGGAGCAAATTGGCTTTGGCTGAGGCAATGGTGAACCTTTGGGATGCTTTCTATGGTTGTTAATCATATGTTTTTAGGCTTCTTTTCTTATCTTTGAATGTGTTTTGCCAATGTTTGTATGGTATACTTTTCTGTGTTGCTGGCCGTTGTATTTTATGAGCTTTTTAAAGAGTTTAATATTGTGAGATAAGAGGCTGATCCCTATGATTTTCTTTAAGGAAAGAGGGGGAAAAAATTTGTCAGATTCTCAGTCAAAATGACTGACTTTTTTTTCAATTGCTGAATGCTGGGACTAAACCTTGACACGTTTTCTGTATTTTTACTCTCTCAATCATACAGTTGAAATTTTTGCTATTTACAGCTAATGAGGTTTTACCATAGATGTGTGGACTTCTCTTAAAATTTCATGAATTGTTGCAACCTCTCTGATAATAATTGTAAGTGGAAGTCGTTTCATAGCATCCATTTCAAAACTTAACTCTAAGACTCAACTAAACAATCATGTGATAGATTTTCATCTTCTTAATGGACCGATTTTTCGTATCTGATACTTTTGGTAGACAGATACTCCAAACTTAACTTTAAATGAGCAAGCTTGTTTAGCTCTGAAGCTGTTTGTTTGTAGCTTTTAAGCTGAAACTTTACCATTTTCTTCTTAATTCACTGCTGAGCATGTTCTAAATCATTTCCTTTTAGGTTTACCCATCAATTTGGTGCTAGCAAATCTGATTTTCTCATTTTTTTAACATCATTAAGAAGAGAATAGGTGGTAAAATGAAACTAGTCATATGATCTTAAACCATAGACAAATATTTTCAATAGGATATGTTTTGGCTATACTTTAGGGCATTTTTTTTTTTTTTTTTTTTTTTTTTTAGTTTTACCAAGTATTGAAAAATAATACTAGCAAGCAATTATCTTCTATATTCTGACTCAAATCTGTCTTACAAGAGGTAGACAGGATATGATAAAAACTTATCAGCAGCTGTTGTGGTTGCCAGATAAGTCGGCATGTAACTTTCATTAATTGTACATTTTTTACAAGTTAAGGGAACAAAAAAAAACCTGGAAATAGGTATAAATTTCCAAAAAATTACCGAGCCTTTTAAAAGGTGGAATATTAATTGACCTTGCAAAATTTACGAAATTCAGTAAATTAACTTGAAAATCCTACCCCTGCTTAGTTACCAACAACTTCTGTGTGAATACTAAGTAAGATGGATTGCATAGTGAAAGACAAGTACATGTATCTAAAATACGATAGGCTGAAAATTTTACCTCTAACCTCTGAAAGTGATACATGTAATATGTTCTACAAAGGGTATTGTTTTTCTTACATTGCGTATAACTACAATAGTAAATACAATGATACATGTAATTATTATTACTCTCCATTTGTATGAACTAGGTTGACACATCGTCCAGATGTGAGAAGCATGTATTAATTTGTTACTCTTGCATGATGTTGTTTTATTGCCAGGTATAAGTTCTGATTTTGTATGTTATTTTTTTTCTCTGTTGAAGCTTTGTACGAAACCAATGCTTAAGATCACACAACATAAGTAGTGATCATATTTATATGATAATACAACATTGTAAAGAATGTAATTGTAACCATCCCAAAAGCACATCATATTAATTATTTTGCCTTAATTTTTAAACCTAAAGGCAATGCATGAATTTTACAAATTCTGTTTGAATTCATTCTTAAATTTAGCTATAATTATTTGTTTTCTTTCCTAATTAAAGTTTGAATATGTTTTTTTTTTTTTGCAGCTACATTAGTGTCTAAAAATAAATGTTGCTTCAACTGGTAAAGAATTTTGTTTTGTCTTTTTTTGTTATCGTACGGAGCTGGCGTCAATAACCTTCTTGGCATCACCCTTGACAATAGCTAAAACTAGATTATCCTGTTTGAACTTTTGCTTACACTGATGTTAGTATGTTGAACTATTTAGTTTATTATAGAACTACCTATAGGTGACATAGGTACATGTACAAAAATTAGTGTGAATCGAATCTCTATATGGCTACGTGTATAAAACAGCTGCCATAGATAAAGTATTAAGTATTGAAAATAATGGCAATGAGCTAAAGACATAAAAATGCCACTGATATAAGGTGTGGTTTGTCGTATGAGACCTTCTGCGAAACCTAGGAGATGTAGAATCTAAATCTTAAGATATATACCATTTTTGCTCTCAAATTGTTCAGAAAGTGAAGGCCAATTTTCAAGGTGAAAAGACCCCTTCTGAAGAACAAAAACAATGCAAAGTTTACAGGAGCTACAATTTGTGTATATATGCTACACCTTCAATTTTTGTTTTAAGTTTATGCCAAAAGTTCTTTATGTATACTTAACATACTGGGAATAGCTGTTGATAAACTTAGCTGGTCTAACAGTAACACAATTAAATAATTGTTGATTAATAAATGAAAAATTGTTTTCATGATGGTACAGTGCAATCCCAAAAAGTCGACACTGTAAAACAATGGATACACTGTTTACTAGTCCAAAGGATTTTACTTTTATTTCATGGAACATAAATCATCTTAAGTGGGTTTTAAGCCACAAGTTCTTCTTGTGTCTTCAACTTACTGGAAATGTCTGTTGATAAAATTAGCTGGTCTAACACAATTAAATAATTGTTGATTAATAATTTGTTTCATGATTGTACAGTGCAATCCCAAAAGGTTTGACTTTATTCCAAAGAACGGTTTCCATTAAAAAAGACATGTATTTACTTTGCTCTATGCTTTGTGATGCAGAAATACGACAAGTATTATCATAATTATATAAGTGAGTGCAAAAAAAATTCAGTTATCCTCACAACAAACAAAAAAACAGTAACAGACAAACAATTACAAAACAAGAAACTGTCTATAACGATATCTATATAAGGCCTTGTGTCTCAGCTGTTTGCAAAAACAAAAGAAGTAATGTGGGCTTGGTGGGGAACAAGGTGTTACATAACTTCGATCACACGATCAACTAGGGTGTACATTAATCTATTTATGGCATTGGTCCTGTAACAACAGCTCATGTTTATCATTCAGGTAATCCCCAAGCAAACACAATATCTCCGATCTTTGATGAGTTTATTTTGTTTTTATTGAATCATACAATGAAAATTAAACATTTCCTTTTCAATCTATGCTAAATCATCCCGCCTCATATAGATTATTTCCAATAAATACATAATTATGCAGTCAGATGATAAAAATCAAATATACCTGAAACTGGTGTCAGATGACATTTGCTCATCATAGAAATCTACAGATATGCAATGGTATGAATGATTTTTCAGAAATGGGCCAGCTAAAATACAAGTGCATTTTAACTGATCAACCCTGTTTCTTTGTTACTCAACTGCAATCACTTGGCACTGAAGCATTATAAATAAAAAAATGTGTATGTGTAAAATAAATATATCAGTGTTTAAATATTCATATCGCCATAGATGATATACATGTATAAACACAGTTGGGAAAAACCAATGGAGAAGTAAGAGAGACAGATAGGAAGAAACAGAATAAGAGTGAGCCAGATGCAAAGCTAAAATGCACTCCATAAAATCTGACGTCTGGTAATTTGTAATTTCCTTTAATAAGCAACGCTAAAAATAAGTCTGCAATAAAAGCCTTTTTTATTGCCTGTTGCTTAATTCAGCTTCATTTTATATTTCCAACTTCCAACTTAGGAAAGTGAGTCTTTGTGTATATGTATAAGACTGATGGCCATGCAAAATACAATTTTGTTCGAGCTAGACAAGCCAATGAATGATGTAAAAAGTACAGCGCTGTGTAGATTCCTGTCTATACCCACACCCAAACCACTACAGCTTTGGTACTTAGACCTTCCCTTAAATCGACAATAAAGTTCTGGTCCCAATAATGTTGGAATATCAGTTATGCACCGTAAAATACTGATCTACATGATTGTATGCACACACAAAAATCTGTTTAATCACGTAATGTGCACTAAATTTTTTAGAAAACTGTAAAAGAGGTCTTATGAAAAAAGTTCCAGTCAAGAGAAAAGAAGCACTTAAGAAGAATAGACTTATGGAATTTCCTCTGTACTGTAATTGTGATCTAATGCTTAATAAGAGGTATATTACTTAATAAGAAACACAGTTTTTATCATAGTTTTTATACACCAACTATATATATCCGTCAATGTTTGTTTAATCGAGTACTTATAATATATAGACCCTTATTCGCATATTTAATTGAGTACATGTACTTGTATTTATACTTCAAGTTAAACCCAAAATATTTTACATGAAATATGTAAAGGGCATATGCAACTCTCACTATTATTTTCCAACTTATCTACATAAAGTAAAAATTGTAATTGCTAAGCTTATCTTTTAATTAGTTTTAATATAATTCAAAAAGAGAATTGTTTTTGTTTCCTGTATTAGTAGTTCTTTTATAAAAATCAAAACATTTTAATTTTAAATTCGCTATGAGAATGATTCTTATAACTAACAAACACATTTGCAAATCGATGCAAATCTCAAAGATCTATTTTGCCCTCCTGTAGGCCCAGCTTGCATGTTTCATATGATATATATATAGATGGAGCACACACACAAAAATTAATCTGATATAGTTACGCTCTCAAAATAAATACAAGGAACTTGTAATGTAACTTCCTAATACATTCTCAACATTTAGTATTTTTCACAAAGATTTTAACTTTCACACATTGGCCATTTACGGTAAGAAAGTAAAGATTGACATGGGGCTGGGGGATATAGGGTACTGATTGTACTAGGCAAACAGCATTAGTGATGAAGGATGCCATTTCTTTCCTCGCCTTTCACCATGGCTCAAAGAGTCTCAGCTACCCATTCAGTGCTGGATGACACAGAGGCGCAGAAAAAAAATGTGTTCACAGCGGGGACCAAACCCAACACCGCTATAAAGGTGTATCAACACTTTAACCATGGCACGAATGGCACCTCTGATTTATAGTGTTAAATATTCCAAATCTCTACGGAAACGTTTATTTCTACTGATGTTAATACATTTTTATATATAATAAAACTCCTTGACCCAAGGCAAAAGCATTCACGAAAAGCAATTTTGGAGATTAAAAAAGAAAAAAAAATCAACAAAAAACAACACTATTTTAAACTTACTTTTCATTACATATATTCTAAAGTTTTGCTTTTAAATTGAGCCATATTTCACACCAAATGTTTCCCCTTGTGTCTTTTAAGGTGATTCACACACACACACACACAAAATGAAATAAAATGAATGGCAACTCTAAAAAGAAATTAATGGATACTATCAACACTGCTATAATCAGTACTTACCATACTATACAGTACTTTTAATATATAGTAAAATAAACAAAATTATTTAAAACTTAAAATATTAAATACAAAAGCTATCAAATTTTACAGCAGCAACACATTACATCAATATCTTTTAGAAATTCTTTAGGGAGCTCAACCTCATAATGAG
This sequence comes from Elysia chlorotica, assembly GCA_003991915.1. Taxonomy (NCBI): domain Eukaryota; kingdom Metazoa; phylum Mollusca; class Gastropoda; family Plakobranchidae; genus Elysia; species Elysia chlorotica. The sequence goes on along the minus strand of RQTK01000555.1, from coordinate 233,351 downwards.
TTTTTAACTGCCCACAACTACGGCTTGTTTCTAACTCTTAAATGGTGACTATCCTATCTGTCACAAAAACAAATTTATGACATAATTATAATGCTATTAATGCAACAACACCAGTGATCACACAAAAGCATACTGTTAACTTTGTCAATCGACTGGGGGACATTATAGTTATACATAATGTAATAAGAATTTATAATTTTATATGAAATGATCTCCCATGAAAAAAGATCCAGTATTTCAGCAATCACATAATTATGAGTTTGATATCACATTCAACAAATTCAACAATCTTGCCATGACCTAGAGCTTGGAGGAATAACAGAAGCTGAGCAAACATTTGTGAATTTATGTCTTTGGTATTTGAGTCTTGAGGTCTACACTGCATGTCATTTTCTAAGTGAGAAAAAATTGTGTTATCAACCCTTGAATTTAAAAAATTACAACACACCCGATATAATCATCTAGATCAACAAAAACTAACTTGGCTATTAGTTTGACTTTAAACAACATACAGGCAATACAAATCAAAGCAGAAACTAAAATTTATCCATTTGAGTTGAAAGTAATTAAACAGCAAAACAAACTCTCCCAAACTGTTGGCTTACATGAAAAATATAAATCGCTTTTGAGGTAAGCCTTTCTAAAAATGTTTCAGCACCTCTGATGGTGGTCTCTGTGTTTAGCTCCAAGAAACTAAATGCTTTAACACAAATAAAGGCAAACTAAACTTTTACTATCTGTGTAGCTAGACTAAAAACAAAAAAATACAGGTATACACTCACCATTTTCTGATAATTCCAGACCAGATTCTTTTGAGAGAACTGCTTTGGTCATATTGTTTACAACCTGCATTAGTTTTTAAAAGTGCTTGAGGACATTAGAGTTTGTAATAAATCATTAGAGATGTAAAATATATAAATGAAAAAAAAAGCTATTTTAACAACAGATCATATGATATGAACAGAAAAATAGTTGTCAATTAATTCACAAATTAGACAAAATCTTAACCGTTTTGACACCCATTATGATATATAAAAGTTACCAAATTAACAAAATGTGAGCATAATATGATAAAAATGACATGGCATTTATGAAGTGGTTCTCAATCAAAACATGAGTCATGTATGAATATTGCAAATTCACAGATACAGCCTCCAGATAAAAACATTTCAGTTTTTACTATCAATCCTAGATGATGATTGCTTTTAGTGTTTTATACTATGAAAGATGCACAGATTCTGAAGGCAGTTGATTACACTAAATTAAAACAGTTCTGAATACTAACTCTCTATTTGTAATAAAAGCCATTGGTTCCCTGTAACTGATACGGCCTCACAATACAACTGAGAGGACTAGCTCTTCACTTCAATAATAGCCCTATGTAATTGGGAGTATATCATACTGTTATTGTGAATTGCAATCCTGTGTACTGTTCCGAGAGGCTCACAATAAATTTACAGTGTTATCACGTGTGAAAGAGACATGGTCTCAGAATATATTGTGGATGTGATCAGCCTCCATGATGAGAGTCCCCTCCCCTCCCTCCTCCTCTTCAATCTCAGAGGGAGTGAGCGGGTGACGCACAAACCTGTAGGTAGCCACCAGCATGAGACTTAGCAGGCCGGCGCACACGACAAAAATCAAGTGGTTGCCGTGGAGATAGTCCACCTCGTGCAGCATCATGAGCACAGTGCAGGAGATGAGGTTGAGGGGCAGGCGGAACCAGTTCATGATGGCGTAGCGGTGAATCTCGGGGATCACCCTCAGCCGCAGGATGCTCATGGCTGGGAAGTACACGCCCACACAGAACTGGAATAGCAGCAGAGATGACAGCGACAGGTTCAGGTGCCGGTACCTTGGGTGCGTGGAGTACACAAGGGAGAGAACTGCCACCAGCGCTATCCCCACGATTGCCAGAAGGATTTGTGTGACGGCCACTCTCCGAGCTACCGCAACCTGGAAAACAGCCTGACCCAGTAAGATACACACCATGAAACAAGAAAAGACCAGGCCCAGAGACGGATGGCCAGGTTCTAGCACGGGCGTCCAAAGAAAGATGATGATGTAGACCACAGACTCAAACAGAGCCTCGATGGAGCCAATGAGAAAGATGCGTGGGTTAGTCACAATGTCGCGGAGACCATCGTAGCACAGGGAGCCAAACTTGATGCTGTGGGCAGCGTAGTTTTCATTCCAATGTGTTGAGATGATAACGCCTACGAAGATAAGGAAAGGGACAGCCATCATGTAAGGCGCCACTGGCCCTAAGCCCATCCACTCTGAAAAAATGTTAGTGGTGACTCCTGCAAAGACTGCCAGGAACCCATTCCACATGGAAGCTTTCTGGAATGTGATGGGGATCCACTCTTTTGGAAAGTCGTGAGTTTCCAAGTGTTCATGTATGTACCAAGCCTCAAAAGCGGTGAACAACACAGATGTGGCCAGCCCCCCAACCAACCGACCCACCAGCAAGATCCCGTAGCTACTGGACAGCTTCAGAAGACACGACACAGAGTACGTCACAGTGAAGAATATGCACAGCTTCTTGCGACCAAACTGGCCCGCTGCGATGGGCGTCCAGGCACCAAACAGAACAGATGAGGCAAACCCGAAGACATAAAGCACAGCAATCTGCTGCTCCTGGAAACCATAGTAGCTGTAGAGTTTGTAAAGGTAAGGGCCTTGCAGCCAGTCCGCAAACATGGCCACTAGGTACACAGCGAAATAGCCACGCTGGAATTTGATAAACTGGGGGTTGTTGCCCACGGTGGTGTTGGAGCGAGTTCTGTGGGCCCAGTACTGGAATATCAGGCATAGCACAGACAGACTCACAAAGATGGAGTACGTCAGGGCCTGCATGCTGCTGTCAGAAGAAGCTTGACCAGCCATCTTTAATCTCTTCTTGTTCTGCTAACACAGAATCAGTACCAGATATTTCTAAAAATAGCTACCATTCCTGGATTTTCTCAAGGAAAAGGACACTGCCTTAATACCAATACATTGCTCTGGAAATAGAGAAAGGAAAAGAAAATATTTAAATGTGAGCCAAGCAAAAGTAAAATGTGTGGAGGATTAATTTCTTGAACGTTACTGGTACAAAAGCGCTGTGTATCGTCCTGGAAATAGAGAAAGGAAAAGAAAACATTTAAATGTGAGCCAAGCAAAAGTAGAATGTGTGGAGGATCAATTTTTTTAACTTTACTGGTACAGAAGCGCTGTCTATCGCAATAGTTTTATAACACAATAGACTGGAAAACGTTTTAAAACAATAAAACTACAAGAGAGTTTCACATTTTCACGCTTTGACGAGACAATTGTATGTACACACAAATGGCTCCAAGAGTATGCATGAAAACATCCCAATAACTAAATATGCAGACGAAACAAGAAAACAAGCCTAATAAAATCAGAAAAGACCTAAGAAATCATTACAGAGTCCTTGAAAGATTTCAAGCGTCTAATATATTTATCTATATGCATCATTTAAATGCTTTTTTCATCAAGCAAAAATGTTGTTACAGTTGTATAGCAAATGTGCTTTAAAACCTGTTAAATATATTCTCATTGTTTATGAACACATTTTTTATATACATTACATCTGCCTATAGATATATTTTAAATACATTGTCTTTTTCACTTTTTGTAGCCCTTGCAACCACTTACCACGATGACAATTTTCCTTGGATGGACAATAAAAAGTACATCTTATCTTATATTTGAACGAAGACACTGGTGCTGAACAATTTGAACTGAAACATAAAAAAACTCTATCTACAGCACAACAAGGACAACTTGAGGCAGAAACCTATCTATAGGCCTACCCTACAACTCCTGTTGAGACAGAGATAGATAAAAAGGTCTAAAATTTGAAGTTTCCTAGGAGGGAACCATATTACATAAAACTAGAACCTATCTTATGTCTGATTTTAGGCCTTAAGTTACATCTCAGTATTAATAATACAGTGTGTTCAGCCATGATTACGCCCTAAATAAATGTGCCATGTGACTTGAAACATTCATTTGAAGATTGTAGATCTACCTGTAACAGGTACACAGTGTCTATGCACTAGAATCTATATCTAGACTCTAGTGTTTCCACCTCTTTAAAATACTATACTTGATTTTGCCAAAATTTTGCTATGATGTATACGCATTGTGATCTTTTTGGCTAAATTTTAATATACGCACTAAATTTAAGTGTTTTTGTTCAATAAAATTCTCTTTGAGTGAACAAAGTTACAAAGCTAAGCTCTTTCCTAATTTAACTTTTTGTAATTCTAAAGAAGGATTATTTGCTGGTTTGTTGTTGTTTTTTTAATTAAATTTAATTGCTGTGCAGTGTTTATCATAAGACCAAAAACTAAGCTATATATCTAGATCTATCTAGATCTCTAGTGATTATAGCATAATTTAAACAAAAACACTAGATCTTGATCTATAGTTTATTGGAGTGTATGTACTAGGCCACCTGTAACAGTGTAAACAACAGTGATGGACCAGTTAATTTTTTTCGAAGTGGGTGCTCGCCGCGCAGTTCGTTGTGGGGAAGTTTGGCTCTCTCAAAGCGCAGTAAAATCTATGCCGTCAGAATCGACCTTCTTTGTTGTTTCACTTTCATTAAGCTTGAATCTAGAGTTGATCCGTTCACTCTGAGTCACTAACTGCAATGCATTGCCGTCTAAATATAACGGTCTACGGAGGCACTTAGACTTCGAGCAGGCAGCATGTCGTCCCTTGAGGTAATTCAAGTTTTTACTAGATTCTAGCTGGAACGGGTTTTTTCGACTTTCTTCACGCGAACTGAGAAGTGAGGAAGTTTGACTCTCTGATCGCGAACTGCGTAGTGTCTGCCAACGACCTTATTTGTTTTAAGTGGGAACATAAATAATTTAAACTTATAAATATAATTAAGTAATTCAAGAAGGAGAGAGAGAGAGAGAGAGAGAGAGAGAGAGAGAGAGAGAGAGAGAGAGAGAGAGAGAGGGGGGGGGGGGGGAGGAGATTCAGAGGTCCTTGAGATCTAGATCTAGATTCTAGATGCATTGCCATGTATATAGACTAGATTTAGATACTATTAAAGGTAGCGAAGATTCTAAAATTATCCATCTATGTTTATCGTCTCCTAGGTTCCCTGGAGGGTCCTACATGGCGACAGGGGAAGTTGACAGAAGACAAAACTCAGGATGAAGGCAAGACAGATCTAAGTTCTAAATCTACATCTACATGTAGATTCTAGATCGCAAATAACATGGTTTTTATGAAGATTTCACTAGATCTAGATTCTAATCTGGATCTAGATCTAGAATCTTAATTAAAATAATGTAGATTTAGATTGCTAGAAACCAATAAGGAATACCACCAATAATTCCTTAAATACATTTACCTCGCAAATCGTACATTGAGGGTGTATTTAAATGACATGCTCTAATGGATTACAACAATATGATTTATAGCTAAAGACATTCTTCTTTTGAGTTTTGAAAAGCAAAGCAGGCAACGTCAACATCTTCGACCAACGATTGTTGTGGTTGTGCAGGGCAGAAATTGGTAACCGAGTCGAGTACAGGTACTTACTCCAGCGGAACCTGTCCATCGGGACAAGGCCTTGGATGGCCAAGGCTAAGCATTGAACCGGTATCTATTCATGCCCTTCTTGTGTTCTATTCGGCTATGATCTGTTCCGACGGCCTCACACCGTGTCCTTCTACATAACAAATGAATGTGTTCTGTACCGCTATGCTCACACACCAAAGTTGGATCGGTATCTGTACCGCCCACTATAGCCAGGATTGGAACTTATGTACCTGTACCGATGCGTATGTGTGAGTGTGACGAACTCTACTTTACCAGTGTTCAACAGCAGAGCCTCAGTGCACAATATTTCACCTCTCTCGATTCTTTTTCCGCTAACTAGACCAACGGCTGAGGCACATTATTTATAACACATTGTAATCAATAGCCTTGGTTAAAGACATAACTAGAAGTTGACCAGCCTTGGCCTACATGTAAATTATTGTCTAAGCTTCAGCTGTTAGGACTAATCCATAAGCGTACATATGACCTCTCAGACTACTCCCCATCCGCCATCCAACTGCGTATTGTCTGGTCGAGTTTTCCATTATGCCTATTATGAGCAAGTGCATTCAATGCAGACTGCCAAAAAAGTATGTTAGCAGTGAAAACCGGGGATTAACAATGATGATTAAAAGTTAATACTGCAATACACGTACCATTAATAAGACAGAAAAAGAGGTAACAATTTTGGAAGAATAAAATTACCCAATAAAAAAAAGTATAAACAGCTTCAATCTCTTTCTATGATTAGGCCAATCATTTTCACAATCAATTGAACAACATAAAATTTTAAGTTTCCTGTCTACACCAGGCTCAGAGAGAGAGAGAGAGAGAGAGAGAGAGAGAGAGAGAGAGAGAAAGAAAGAAAGAGGTAAAAAGAAATACACAGAGAGAGCTTTGTTATTATTAATAATCTAATAATTTACATAATTTACGTATCGATGAATGGATTGGTTTATTGTTTCAATTAAGTTATATATATTTAGTCGAATCCACAGCCTAAATATCCCGAGGAAAATAAAATTTGCCACACACCGGGTTGAAGCTGGCGTCAAGTATTTATTCAGTTGAAAAGAGGTCTTGAGGTCTAGAATCAGAAGAATACCTTCTAGATTAAGATTCTAAACACATTGGCCTCTTTATTTTGTTTGATTGTGCAATAATTGTGAAATTTACACAATACATAATTTACATCCAAGCAGAAGTAGACACAATGTCACCGAACCCCCGCCCAATTTTTCCACATACACACACGTACTTTCTTCAACACCGTTACTACGTGACACAATTGCACACCGGAACAGGTATCGGAACAAGTACATGTGATCCGATCCGATACTGTACATCGATATGTTCCTTTTGCCCGGCTCTATGTTGTGGTGACCCTTCGCAATCAGTGATTATTATTATTATAGATCGAGTTCACTTCCTTATCTTACATTCTTGAAGAGCTCTCTGTTTGTCCCCCCCTCTCTCTCTCTCTCTCTCTCTCTCTCTCTCTCTCTCTCTCTCTCTCTCTCTCTCTCTCTCTCTCTCTCTCTCTCTCTCTCTCTCTCTCTTAGTAGTAGTAGTAGAATAGTAGTAGTAGTAGTAGTAGTAGTAGTAGTAGTAGTAGTAGTAGTAGTAGTAGTAGTATAAACGGCTAGATTTAAAGGAAGGGCGTAGTGGCGCTTACCTAAGAGAGGGTAGGATAATTCTCTCCCTCCCTCTATAGAGAATGAGCTTACATAGGAGAGGGCAAGATAGGGTGATCTTATCCAAGAGAGGACAAGATAGGGTGATCTTATCCAAAAGAGGACAAGATAGAGTGAGTTTGCCCAAGAGAGGGCAAGATAGGGTGAACTTACACAAGAGAGGGCAAGATAAGGTGAGCTTACACAAGAGAGGGCAAGAAAGGGTGTACTTATCCAATAGAGGGCAAGATAGGGTGTGCTTATCCAAGAGAGAGAGGACAAGATAGGGTGATCTTACACAAGAGAGGACAATATAGAGTGAGTTTAGGCTACACAAGAGAGGACAAGATAGGATGAACTTACATAAGAGAGGACAAGATAGGGTGATCTTATCCAATAGAGGACAAGATAGGGTGATCTTACAGAAGAGAGGACAAGATAG
>RQTK01000555.1:201080-222893 GCA_003991915.1 Elysia chlorotica | reverse complement strand
GAGAGAGAGAGAGAGAGAGAGAGAGAGAGAGAGAGAGAGAGACAGACAGACAGACAGACAGAGACAGAGACAGAGAGATAGGGAAAGGTCGAAGTCTTGGTTTATTGGTAGAATACTATGGTTGGTTGAGAAGAAAATCTCCACATCATTGCTATCTATATCTCTAATGAGTTAACACCACCAACAACAACAACATCATCATCAACAACAACAAAAGCAACAACAACAACAACATCAACAACAACAACAACAACAACAACAACAACAACAACAACAACAACAACAACAACAACAACAACGACAACAAGATGTTCGTCATGGGACTCATGTTCGGAAAAACTTAATGTTGCTGACGTAGGACTTTAAGAAACCAACCAACAATATCAACAACAGCTCCAAAAATGTCAACACCATAATTATCTGATAATATGTGATCATATATATATAAATTTACAATACAGAGATGGGATAAACCAGCTACTATTCGAACCTTGGCCATTCTGACTGTGCCATTGGCGCTCCTCCAAATGGTACAAACGACTTTAACTTATTCAATACCATCATCCACATTTAGCAAACTGTTCTCAGGGTTCGGGAATTAAATTGTCAGTCGGGTCGGCTGTTCACACACTGCGGGGTGAGAGGAGCGGGACAACTGGGCTGACCAGCGGTCAAAGAGAAATGGCGTCCAGTCGCACACACTGTTGATTTAGGTCTTGGGGCTTCAACAGATAACGAGAGGATCCATCAGATAACGGGGGGATAATCTTTAATGAGAGAGTTTATATGTCAAGCTGGGTTTCTGAAAGAAGCTAACCTCTTGATAAAGTTCAGATTGACAGATAGATGCTGAGGAATAACCCCATTGTATTTTTTAACATATGACGATACGGTGTCGTCGCCGACAGTGTGATCCCATTGTAGCCGGTTTACTTCTTTCAAGCGTTCAGACATGAACTGTGTGTCTCGATAACTTAGAATTTCGCCTGGGACACCCAGACGAAAGTGCAAATTGATGAGCCTTTGCCATTGTTTCTACATCTATCTCCTTCTTCAGCGGCACAGCTTCTGGATATCTAGTTGCATAATCCACCAATGATAAAATACACCGATGACTTTCTTCACAAGGCGGATGGATAGGTCCGACCAAATCAACAGCAACTCTCTTGAGAGGAACATCCACGGCTGGTAAAATTTGTAATGGCGTCCGTGGTGTAAGCCCTTGTGCACTGTTTTCAGACATACATCAAAAGAGCCGGGTCAATCGAAGCTACTTGTGATCCTGTCCTTATTTTTTTTGGTGCATTTATGTCCTCCTGTAATGTAATCATGCGCCACCGACGTCACATAATTTTGAAGACTTGTAGTTAACACAACCTATCTTATAACGTACCCTCTGCTATCGTCTAGATATACTTTAAAGACAACTCCACGTCTCCGCTCGAAATGTACAGTTTTCCCTCTAACATCCTTGCGGTCCGTAGCTTTTGCCATCTCCTGAATCGCATGATCTTCATTTTGAAGCTTGATCAGTTCACCACGTTCAACCCACGCGTGCCTCTCCATTCTAGGCACCGCCAACGCCTTGGGCTTTCCTTCATTCTTGGCTTGAGCATACATTGTTACTGGTATGATCAGCAGAGTTCCTCGCACCCTCGGCGTTTCCAATTAGTTTGTTGTTCATCACTAAATCTCGACGAACTGCTACGCCATCACAGCCAGTATCTCATTAATGTTAACAGGCTTTTCTTCTACAAGACCTCTTGTGACAGGCAACCTCTGTTTATCAGAGAATGTGCTACTTGCGATTGAGGTTGAGAAACAAATATACATACGTTTATCCATGAGGTCGAAGTAGCCTGTCTGCTCACTATTGACATTTAAAAAAGCATAAAAAACTGCAACTAGATAGATTTACAAACCATCTTTTTTTTAAATCAATAATAGAAGATGGCAAGACAGAATCATGCGACACCTAGAACCTCTCTGACAAAGAGTAGTACATCCTGCAATGAATAGTCATAGCCTTGTAGAACCTACATGTATTTGGAATTCACCAGAAGTGACGAAACGTGGTTAAAAGATGTTAAGTCTAATTTAGGTTCAATCGATCTCCTGAAGCAAGAAACGTTCTAATCGGCGCAGTCTAATCTAGTCTTTACAGAGAACATAAATTAAAACTACTACAAAATGACAACATGACGTTCCTACTTTTTTAACATTTCTGATGTCTTCAAACAAAGTGTTAAAAAAACTAACATTTTGCGCGTTCTCATTTCCAATAGATAGTTAAAATAATGAAAAGCTCGCGTTACCTGTTGATAAAGGTCTGATGACCTGGTCGTGCATTGCCCCGGTGACGTCAGCCGCCGAGGGCAACAGGAGACGGGCAGGGCGACAGGCGAAGCTGTTGTCACGTTCCACTCTCCAGGTAGGTGCGGCGCCCAGTCCCCGGGCCGGTCCAACCCACAGCACGAGAACTGCGTCAAACAACAACAAACTTTAATCGGAGAAAGAAAAGTACTGTACGTTTTTGTTTGTTTTGTTTTTGTTTTTGTTTTTTTTTATCTTAAGGGAGTTTCAGAATCGATACAGCGAAGCTAACCTCATTGACTTTATCAAAATTATCAATTATCATCGCCATTTTCATTATCTATCTATCTATCTATCTATCTATCTATCTATCTATCTATCTATCTATCTATCTATCTATCTATCTATCTATCTATCTATCTATCTATCTATCTATCTATCCATGTTCTCTGACCTGACTCTGCACTTTGTCGATGCCAGCTTGACTTGCTTCATCTTCACCGTAGGATGTGCGTGCTTGCTCGAAGCTTACCCTCACTGTTGACCTAGCCTGAAGAAACAGAACTAATTGAACAGTGTTGAGCAGTGCCTTTATGAAAAAAGACAGCTCAGTCGGCAGTGCTTTGAACTGAAGAACAGAAGGTTCGAGGATTGAACTGTGGCTGGTGCCTCTATTTTCCAATAGGTTATTTACTGAGCAACATGTTGGCCCAGGGTATGTAATGCCATATGTGGTTGTGAAGATATCTTTGCTAGAGCATAGGAGAAGTCTCGTTGCGTGAGTGGGAAGATAGATTGATAGGAATGGGCATTACAATCGAAGTTTCAAATTATGATCTACATGTACAATTTTAGACATTTTAGGCATGACTTTCGAATGAATGCATATCATGCAATCGTTTATACTTATCAACAAAATAATTATACAGATATAATACGTTGGCGCGGATTAAAGTCACCTAAGCCTTAAACCTAAAGTTAAAATTCAATGTCAAAGTAAATTCCTATGTTTTTCGGAGTTTGAAAAGAAAATTATGCTGATTTTCTTGGTTGAGTAGGGTATACTTTATAAGAATAAAAAACAACAAAATAGGATAATTGCCATTCCCCTGTGGTCTTCTGAGTCGCCACGTCAACTGAGCAAGCCATGTACATGTCGACTGAGCACCAAAGCACACACCAACCTATGAACTAACTAGCCATTGAGCAGTCAATTAGAAACATTTCACGTATGACAAACACCAAGTTAAACGATAAAATATTGAATCATTAATTGTGATCAACCAACTACTCAACCAATGCACAGTCGACCAATCATCCAATCTATCAATCAAGCGACCAGCTATGTGATCAACCAACTACTCAACCAATGCACAGTCGACCAATCATCCAATCTATCAATCAAGCGACCAGCTATGTGATCAATCAACTAGTTAATCAAAGAAATTAAAGTGCTTCCAAACAACCAAATAACCAATCCAACTGCTATATCAATTAATGAATAAATCAACCAACTAACTTATTAATAAATCAACCTTCCAAGAGACCAACCGATCAATCACCGAAGCGACCAACCAAATTCCTAGATCAGTCATTTTAAAGAGCAATCAATCAATCAATCAATCAACCAATCAATCAATGGATAAACTGATGCCCGATCTGCGGCGGCTCCTACCTTGTCATACTCAGTAAAGGTGTACACTGTGGCCGAAACCTCCAAGGAGCACACAATCACCACCAGGATGGAGTACTGGGGAGAGAGAGAGAACGAGAGAGAGAGAGATAGAGAGAGAGAGGGAAAGAGAGAGAGAGAGAAAGAAAAGAAAAAAGAGAGAGAGAGAGAGAGACAGAGAGAGAGAGAGAGAAAGAGAGAGAGAGAAGAGAGAGAGAGAGAGAGAGAAAGAGAGAGAGAGAGAGAGAGAGAGAGAGAGAGAGAGAGAAAGAGAGAGAGAGGAGTAGGAGGGAGGAGCGAGACTAGAGACGTAAAATTTGAACTTATGACAATGATACAATTGAAATGACAAACTACTTTTCTTTTCGCATTTTGTATTGGTTTAATCAGAAAACTAACAACAACAAAAAACAACAACAACAACAACAACAAACAAACAAACAAACAAACAAACAAACAATGCATAAAAAACTTCTTGATCTCTCCAAGAGCATCACATATCGAGCTCATTTTAGTCAGCCAGAGACATGCCATAATAATCTCAACAAAAATAAATGTACACAAAATGTATTGAGTCGTTTCACTTAGATAATTGAGTTGCTAACGCAGTTAAGAGCAACAAACAGCCTAGTTGCAAATTAAGTAGTGATAAAGGTGATGAAAGATAATAAAGACAAAAAAGAGAAATAAATAAATGAGAAAATTAATGATAGTTGAATGAAGTACAGAGATAGCGAGACTATGTTTGGGAAGGGATAAACTTTTGTTCATATTCTTTTTTAAATATTTCTTTTCTTGTGACACGGTGCGAACTTTAGTTAGTTTCACGATCGGTCAACTATTCATTTGTCCAGTTTCGTCTCCTACTGTTTGGGTTGATGACATTATAATGTGAGAGAGAGGAGCACGTGTCTCCCCGTGCTGTTACAGCCCGTGAAATTGTCAGGCTTTAGTGTAGAGGCCCATCAACAATATAGCCCATTGTGTTCTGACGATGGACATTAAGTAACCAATCAACCAAACAACCAACTAACTGCACCTGAAGACATTTTAAAAAATGATTCCCAATTTGAGACCGTTACTCCAGCTGAGATTCGAACATCGGACTTACTGCTCGCCATTCAAGACTTCTAGGGACTGAAACATCCAAGTTTTATGTTTGAGTGTTAGCAAATAGATTCATGAAAGAGAGAGAGAGAGAGAGAGAGAGAGAGAGAGAGAGAGAGAGAGAGAGAGAGAGAGAGAGAGAGAGAGAGAGAGAGAGAGAGAGAGAGAGAGAGAGAGAGAGAGAGATTGTCTCTTACAATGAAACTTCAGTAGTGATTGAATAATTTTCTCACCAACAGTAACAAATGTCTGTGCTCGTTGACTGCACCGAGACATCCCACAATCCCCGCCAAAATAGCTGCGCCCCCTGCCACCAGGATCAAGTAGGCGGGGCCAGCTGGGCTCTGGCGCTCGACGATTGGCTGGAACTCTGACAGCGACAGATAGAGCCAGACGCCTAGCCCAACCAACCCTGGGCCTGTGATCTGAAGGCGATGGAAAGAAAACGACGGCAAAGATATGAGAAAATCGTGAACATCAAATTTCATACCTCTATCTTAGATCTTACCTGTTAGATTTCATGAACCGACCCTATTTAAATGCTTAGACTAACCAGGCCTGACTTCTTGAACATACACTACTGTTGAATATATCCTACTTAACTATTTGAGCATACGGTATTTGACTACTTGAAGATACACTACTTGACTTCGTGAACATATCGTACTTGACTATTTTGAACATAGTCTACTTAACTACTTGAATAAACGGTTCTTGACTTTTTGGACAATTTGGACATAATCTAGTTGACCGCTTGAACATAAACTACCTGACTTCTTTGAACATACCCTACCTGACTACTTGAACATACCCTACCTGACTAATTGAACATACCCTACCTGACTACTTTAACATACCCTACCTGACTACTTGAACATACCCTGCCTGACTACTTGAACATACCCTACCTGACTACTTGAACATACCCTACCTGACTACTTGAACATACCCTACCTGACTACTTGAACATACCCTACCTGACTACTTGAACATACCCTACCTGACTACTTGAACAAACCCTGCCTGACTACTTGAACATACCCTACCTGACTACTTGAACATACCCTACCTGACTACTTGAACTACTTGGTTGGTTTAACGTCCAACAACAGCACTATATAGCTATATTGTGGACGGGCCCCAAGACGGACGTCTGACAATTTTATGTGCTGCCACACACGAGACATGGCGGGGATACCATGACTCCTGTCTCAGCCGGTCACATTATACTGACACCGACAGTAGGGAACGCAACAGCCAGGATTCGAACTCGGGACCTTTTTCGTCGGATGCCGATGTTCTACCCCTGGACCACCGCACCCCCTCTGAACGTACTGAAACCTACCTTACTTGAACGTTTCCTATAAAGAGACAGCCTAGAGAGCTGTTGCCTTTGAGTAATGAGGCTATCATGTACCGACACATCTATAAAACAACGTTTCAAATTCCACCATGTCTATTTTTATATGTGTGTGATACTTTTCATGTATAGCCTACCTTTTACCACTGCTTACCAATAACTCAATTTCAAATCTAAATCTAAATCTAAATTTAAATATAGGCCGGATTCACGCTGTGGGGGATCCCTTCTAGAACCATCCTTCAGTAGCCACGATCTTCTGTATTTCCCATCCACTGCATTCCGAACTGATGTGCAATTCATCTGTCCATATCAGGCGTGGCCTTTCTTCTCTCCTTTGCAATAGTCTGGGCTGACAAACGGTGGCTCATGATGTGGATCGATTGTCAGACTAATTCTAGCGACATGGTTAGCCCATGTTCTCTTATTATCTGTCTGATGTAAAAAAGTCTGCTTCTTCTGCCTAATCGATGTGCTGTTTTTATGTTCAAGCAAGGATACGCCAACCATATTTCTTTCTATCAATCTTTCTAATTGGATATCAGAAAGTCTCCAAATGTATGCAGCGTATGCCATAGGAGGATATATACATATCCATAAACCTTTTCATCATGATTTGAAGGAATTCTTTGTCCAATTCGTTTCTTAATTTCGAAGTATATGTTCCGCAGTTGTGTAATGGTTTGCCCAAATAGACATAATTATTTATCGGCAGAGGCAATGGTGTTTCCGTAGACAAGTATTGTCTGTAAATAGTCCTACTTATATGGACTCTACTATTATTGGGAAAGCTGGTGGTTTATTGAGTCAGTGCTCTTGTGGTTCAGTGAGTGAAGGCTCTGACCTGAGAGTGAGAAGTCTGCGGTTCTAATATTATTGGCTAGTAAGTGCCTCTGTCTCAACGAAATAAACTTCGGGAAACTTGGGACGCATAATACAAAACAAAGATGACTGCTCTATCTTAAAGAAGCGGCCTAGCGTATTTGGTTTTAATTTGGCGTTTAAGTTTTCTGCTTGGCGCCCAACGTCATCATTATATTGACTCAAAACTTACGTCTGGCAATTTTACGCATTGCCACATAGAGACATAAGCCACGTCTCACATTATACTGAGCTTATTTGGTAGAGTGCTGAGACAGGAGCCGTTGCATCCTTAAACTTCTTTGTGTGGCAAGTCTTAAAACTGTCAGACCTTACCATTGGAACCTGACGCCGTATACAATCCTCCTTGAGGAACAGAAGACACTTATCTTGGAGAGAGCTTCCCTCCCACTATAGTTTACGTACCCAAAAGAAAAGGTTGAAGGAAAGCGCGACGCGGCGCAGACAGATCTGTGAGCGAAGTAGCTGGAGCCACGCCTCGTCTCGGGCTGCTTGGTCACTTCTGTACGGAGGTAGAGGGTGATGGGCAGACAGCGTCATTATGTTTGGTGTAGCCACTTGTCAAATGTGATGATGATGATGATGATGATGATGATGATGATGATGATGATGATGATGATGATGATGATGATGATGATGATGATGATGATGATGATGACGATGATACTAATGGTGCTGGTGATAGACATGATGATGTTGATGTTGATGATGATGATGGTGACGATAGTAATTATACAGCTTTAACTACCACTAACACTACTACTACTACTACTACTACTACTACTACTACTACTACTACTACTACTACTACTACTACTACTACTACTACTACTACTACTACTACTACTACTACTACTACTACTACTACTACTACTGCTACTACTACTATTAATATAGGTACAAAATCACTGCAATCTATTCCACCATTTGTATTAATTTCTATTACTCATATGAATATTTCACAACAAGAAGAACTGACACAAAACCTGCATCTACCTGATTTCGTCAATCATAAAGTTTTGCCTTGAGGATAGGTGGCTTGATCCACTCATGGCGACTCTTACACAATATACTGGATAATGTTCTCTTTTTATGGTAACTCCTGATGAACTGGCACCTAACAGACCTATAGACACCGGTGAATTCCACTTCTGGTTTCTTTAACCGATCTCTGATCACTCATAGGTCTTGTCTACTCGAACTTGGTTACAAACACACCCATAGTAGTCACAGGCCTAACTCTGTTCCATCCTCTGATCCTATCCACTCTGTAACAAGAAACACACTAAAACTGTGTACATGCTTACAATGTAATGAACAAAAAGGACACGCTAGTTCAAACATTTTTGAGAGTATTTGTGTCAAGCAGGATTAGTATTTCTTGAATGTTTTGTTTTTTTCAAAAGTTATTAGACGCCAGATATGTCTTACTATAATCCCATTTCTGGAAAATCAGATCTCAGGTTTGTTTTTAAATGGTGTTCTTTTCTCTCAAAACACTTTTTGGAATATTTTAAAGGAAATGGAACATTTTATCTATATTTTTATTAGATTGTCTTTAGGAACATGGCTGGTTACCCGATGGAGATAGTGTCCTGTGTTGCAGCCCAGTCTAGGTAGACTATCGCTCCAAATTTGACCAATGCGATACTCTGTCTAGTTTCTGTTCCATATAACAGGACTGGTAGACAGCATAAAAAAGCGCACTAAAACTGCAGGATAACAGCAAAAACAGCGTCCGGGAGCAAAGCAAAGCCAGCTAAAACTCGTTACTTTAACCATGGGCTTGGTCAGTTTGTCTTAGCATTTACTCTTCCCCAGCATCGCTCTGTCAATCTGAACTTTATCAAGAGGTTATCTTCTTTCAGAAACCCAGCTTGACATATAAACTCTCTCATTAAAGATTCTCCCCCCGCTATCTGATGGATCCTCTCGTTATCTGTTGAAGTCCCAAGACCTAAATCAACAGTGTGTGCGACTGGACGCCATTTCTCTTTGACCGCTGGTCAGGCCAGTTGTCCCGTTCCTCTCACCCCGCAGTGTGTGAACAGCCGACCCGACTGACAATTTAATTACCGAACCCTGAGAACAGTTTGCTAAATGTGGATGATGGTATTGAATAAGTTAAAGTCGTTTGAACATTTTAAAGGAGCGCCAATCGCACAGTCAGAATGTCCAAGGTTCGAATCACAACTTGTTTATCCCATCTCTGTATTGTACATTTATATATGATCACATATTATAAGATAATTATGGTGTTGACATTTTGGAGCTGTTGTTGATATTGTTGGTTGGTTTCTTAAAGTCCAACGTCAGCAACATTAAGCTTTTCCGAACATGAGTCCCATGTTCTACCAACAACCCAAGACTCCGACCTTTCCATCTCTCCTTCTCTCTATCTCTCTCTCTCTCTCTCTCTCTCTCTCTCTCTCTCTCTCTCTCTCTCTCTCTCTCTCTCTTTCAATCTATGTCTTACACTAACTCATACTGTCTCTCACACTTTCTCTCTCATGCTAGTTATTTTACCTCATTTACTCTCGTTCACAATCTCTATTTTTTAATTTTTTTTTAATTCCAGGACCAGTTAGATGGGGCCTCGTCCCATAGCCAATTCTCTAGAGAATCCAGCTAGGATTTGAACAGTGGACCAACTACCCAAACATCGTGGCATGTTATCTATGATGTGAAATCCAGCCTTATTAGTCTATTTTCATACAAAAGTTGATACTTTAAACTTGCAATCTCCATCTTTTCTAATACCGCTCAGATAAGGGCAGTTTAAAACAGACTTGAATCTTGCGGAAAAAGAAATATAAATTAAAGAACGATATATAATCACAGTATACAAAAGGCAGTCAGTTCTTGTTTGTGTAGTTCCACTTCACAAAAGAATCCCAGCAATATACAAACAATTTTCATCATGGTCTAACTGTGACAACAGCTACGTCACCGTAATTGTGCCTCATTTCTGTCTTACACGTACAGTGAGTATTATTGCTAAACCCGACCTGTTCAATGTGTATATTAACCACCTCAGTGGACACTAGAAGCAATCGACTGCTATATAATAAATTGTAATTGTGATTAATCATCATCTTTTTAATTCTAATATTTTTGATGAAACTAAAATCGTGCTTACAAGACATGACTGTATCGTCTCTCTGACAGTTAAGTAACAATTGTTTTATGCTAACATCGAATAGTTTTTAAATAAGGCGTATATATATGTTCATGTAGGAGCCTAACATTGCTAAAAAAATAACATTTTCGCTAATAATTTTAGTCACGGTGTCCCTTGTTCACAACAAATGTGCCTCTAACAGCAATCGCTACCCAAAACCGCACCCTTAATCAGTTATGACGAACGACTCTATGAGGGATATTTCTAAATAATGACTTGTTTTAGGAAGGTATGCCTAAATGGGATCCTGGTTTTAAGAGGGTTTGCAGCAAAAGGCTCTCTGGTTTTAGAGAGGTTTCAAGTCTGAATGTGTGAAGCTTTACAGCAGAAGGCGAATTGTTTTATGGAAGGTTTGCCATAAAATGGGACTGTTTTTTTTTTTTGGAATATTTGCAACAATGTGCTGTCAAGGTACAGGGAGGTTTGCCATCACAATTACGAGGAGTTAACAATTTAACAGTGTTCTATCTGGTCTGGCAAAGATTTGTAACAGAAGACTGTGAAGTTTCAGAAAGGTTTGTAACTGTGGGCTGTCAAGTTTCAGAAAGGTTTGCAACAGTGGGCTGTATAGTTTCAGAAAGGTTTGCAACAGAAGACTGTGAAGTTTCAGAAAGGTTTGTAACTGTGGGCTGTCAAGTTTCAGAAAGGTTTGCAACAGTGGGCTGTATAGTTTCAGAAAGGTTTGCAACAGTGGGCTGTCAAGTTTCAGAAAGGTTTGCAACAGTGGGCTGTCAAGTTTCAGAAAGGTTTGTAACAGTGGGCTGTCTAGTTTCAGAAAGGTTTGCAACAGTGGGCTGTCTAGTTTCAGAAAGGTTTGCAACAGTGGGCTGTCTAGTTTCAGAAAGGTTTGCAACAGTGGGCTGTCTAGTTTCAGAAAGGTTTGCAACAGTGGGCTGTATAGTTTCAGAAAGGTTTGCAACAGTGGGCTGTATAGTTTCAGAAAGGTTTGCAACATTGGAGAGTGTCTGTTGGCTATGCGGGTAGGGTTTAGCCTATGGCGCGGCACGAAATCACAAGTCTCGAACTTGCCCTGTGCCGGCTATGCAGGTAGGGTTGGTTTACTCCCTGGTTAGACTCCGGCACGCACGGCACGGCATGGCGCGAGTCTTGTAAAACTTGTCGCGTGCCGATTTTGCTCAAAATTAACACCCATGAGGAACAAATTCGTAAAATCTTGTTACCAACTTGCCAACTTTCCTCCCGTATTTTTACATATTTACTTACTTTTCCCCCACGACTAATATACGCTTGATTTCTGGTTGGGTCGGCAGTTTTGTTATTAACTTAAAATGCCCTTCAACCTTTTTCTTTACCTTTGGAATTGTTTGCGAACTTTAATCTATTATGATTATGATGTATCGCGTCCCTGCTTTTAGTGCGTATTTCGAAATTTCTATTTACCATTTTCAAATTTAGTGCAGGTAAACTGTTGTATAACAGATTAAAAAAGATAATGATTATATATAATTTGTTCCAAGATGTATTGTGATTTAATAAGTCATGCTAGAGTAATGTTGTGAACATCATAGTAGACAAAGAGAAAAGGGTGAGGAATAATAAACTAAAACATAAACTATTCTGCAGTTAATGTCTAATGTGTTTCTGATAAAAAAAAATTGTGTTGTTGTCATAGGTGTCTGAATTCACTATGACGGACGAAAGTAATTAGCTTCGTTTTTCTAAGGTGAGATATTGTTTTCGCATTTGTAGACGGTTGTTGCTTTAAAATGGCGAAAACTGATTTGAGGGATCACTAATGTCATTCATTCTTCCTCGGAAACCTAGGGATGTATGACTAAGTGATAGTAACTGGTGGTATTCGCTCAGTCAGTATTGTTCTGCGCTGACAAGTAGAAGGTCGGACGTTTAAATCTTACCTGTTGATTTCAGCGTGTGTGTATAGAATTCTTTGGGAAACTGAGTGGGCATAAACAGAGATTACTAGACGTACCACCGGATCAAAAGAATAAGAAGATATATTGAACGGTCCAAAGTTGTCAGGTAAAAGTACATAATGAACTAGACACAATAATTGACTAGTTAAAATTTGAGCTTCCAAGTCCCAGTTAGTCACATTATCCTGAGACAAAGACGTATGTCTTGTCCTGTCACATTATCTTGGGAAAACGGTTTTTGTCTCAGTTAGTCACATTATCCTGACACCAAGGCTTCTGTCTCGGCTAGCCAACGTCAACATGTTTGGATAAAGCTTGCGACTTAGATCCAGGAGTACCGGGTTTGTAATCCATTAGACTGCTAGAGCACTGAAATTTAAACGATATGCAACCCATGTACAGAAAATCCAGGGAGATATGTGGTTGCAATAATTATTATGTGTCCAGCTTACCTTGTGAATGATTTCAGTATGTTTGTTTAATACGTTGAAATATAACTCAAAGAAATATGTGGATTCTACATCATGTTATTAGACAAAAGGACAAAAAGCCGAACATCGCTGGGTAAAAAAATGAAAACAACATAAAAAAACCCTCCAAAATGCAATGTTTAAATAATGAAGATAAAAATTATCCCTTTCTTCGCCTATAGCACTATTTTGCATAAAGATTTTTCTTCTTCTGGATTCTTAACAGAATGGCAGGATGTGCTCTCCTTTGGGCAAGCTTTCTCCTCTGCTGTTTGTTTTGTGAGGGGACGAAAAATCTCACACAAGGTGCATTTTCACCGTCTCGCGATGTCACCCAAAGTGACAAGAAAAACTCTTCAAACCATCAGACAGTATCTAATCTAAATCAACATGTAGAAAATTATGTATTAGGTTTTCAGACATTCTCGTCATCTCTCGATCTCGACCAAAGTGAAAAGAAAAACTTGTCAATCCTTCAGACAGTCCTATCTGATCTGGCTGGAGAAAAAAACATATCAAGTACCGGTATCAAGACATTCTCGCCTGGGGATCTCAATCAAAGAGCAAAGAACAACTCGACTGGAACACTGGTTAAAGAAGAACAGAGGAATCCAAACGCTACAAGAATTGCAGAGCGGAGTGACATTTCTGATGAGGCCTATCTCTCAACGCACAAAAACCCGGCTGTGGATCCTCCTCTCTCGTCAGAGCCCTCTAGGGCTTCGCCTGAGTCCCTTGTGCACGTTGGGACTAGACCTCTGGTCGATCAAGCATTGGAGAAAACTCCGCAATGTCAGGATACTTTCACCGAGTATGCACATATGAGAAACCTGTGTGGAGCCCATGATGAGTATTCTTCGCACATATTGTTCTCATGTGCTGGTCAATGCGAAAGTCATTCAACCGCGTATCATTCAGATAAAACCAAAAAGTGCTTTTGCGATTTTAGATGCATTACTTTTGACGACTGTTGCTTGGATATGAATACCTCTTGTCCGGAAACTTACGCCAAATCAAAGAAAGTTCACTCGTTCTTAATGGGCGCAAAGGTTATCTGCCAGGGTCCTCATTATTTTTCCTTTATTTCGCAACAAGGTGCAGCTCCGATACATAAACAAGTTAGCTCTACGACATTGTCTGTGATTTCATCAATGTCTCCGACATCGTATGACTCAAACTCTTTTTACGAGTCAGTGCAGCTAGGTTTTCCAATAAGACTCGACTCCTATAAAACAGCAGATATAGAGCTAGGTGTTCTTTTCTCGGAATACCTTTCGTTTGCCTCGTGGAAAATTCCCTTTTACCGTCTAGGCTTCGTCCCAAATGTCGTGTCTTATATCTGCTTCAGCAACCACATGATCGGCACAGTTTACATTAGCGCCACAAGACTCCTTGTGGAGTGTCTCATAGAGGAGACCAAGGAGGTTCTCACCCGATACCACCGGCTCTGCCCGCGCCGCGAGAAAATAAAGTGCGCCTGTGCAGCGCAGTCAGAGACGATATTCCAGTCTTGTTACCGCCCCTATAACAGATCTTCTCTACTGACAAACTCCTCGGCAAGTTCCTCATGCGAGCTTGTCAGTGCAGACCGCCTAGGTGAGGAGCCGTCCTTGGCGAACTTGGTGTCTGTGAACCGGGTACGGATGAAGATCACCCCCGTAATATCGCCCCAGTTGGAAGCCCAGCTTACGCTAGACCAGGCACAACCCGGCTACGCTGAATCCTCCACTGCGAAGCTCTCTTCTCTAACTACGGCAACGACAGGGGCAACCTCGGAAGCAACCACGGTGGCAACCACAGCGGCAACCACTTATGCTTTTGGCATCAGTATTCACGGAGCCAGTGAAGATTTTACCGATGTGGGTAGATTTGAAAGCGCCCAAATTCCAGACAATGTCACGTGGAAAGTTGCCATCCCCAGTGAACTAGACAATGATGAGAAGCCAATTCATAGACTCGATTTTATTAAAGGCGTCAAAGACACGTTTGACATTAGAGATTTGAAATCACAAGAGCATGTCCACTATCTCCTTGACTTGAACGGAACAGTGGAATCTCGGATCCGCTGCTCCACGCTTCGGAACTTCCCGTTAAACTGCCAGCTGGAGCAGTGTGTCGATGGGGCTGTTCTGGTGAACGAACCGGTCTCCGCTCTGTCCATAGGCAACCGCTCTTGCATCCTGCCCGTCTCTGTGCACGTCACGCAGCACGAAGCGTCCCCGGTGCCCCAAGTCTGTTTGTGTTGGCGAGTCCTGGCCGCGTTCATCGACCTCGAGATATGGGACGTCACGGCGGACAATGTGCGTGCGGAAAAACAATGCTATCTAGTCTTAAAGATGAAAAATTCAAACAGTAAGTATTTAGGATTCGTGAAGGCTGTTTGAAAATACAGCGATTGACAATACCGGTTTATTGAAAGAATATTGAAGAAAACATGTAAAAAATAATATATTTATTATACGT
This sequence comes from Elysia chlorotica, assembly GCA_003991915.1. Lineage (NCBI taxonomy): Eukaryota > Metazoa > Mollusca > Gastropoda > Plakobranchidae > Elysia > Elysia chlorotica. The sequence goes on along the minus strand of RQTK01000555.1, from coordinate 207,550 downwards.
TTAAAACAAACAGAATAGACTGTTTTATCCTAGAGCTGAACGTTTGAATTCTTACTATGTGCATAAAAGTCGATATGAAAAAATGTTGACGTACATAGTAAAAATTTAAAAAATGATTTATCATAAATTATAATTTGTAATGGCTACAACGATTTTGCGTAGTATCAGACCCATTTATTTTATAACTAAAACATGGCGATTTTCTGATCCACTCTGTTCTTGACATGAATACGAACGTAGCTTTCGCCGGGCGCTCATTGGATGTTACAAGTATAAGCTTTCAAAGTTGACACTTTTTACTTTATCTATTTGTAATTTCAAAAGACAAACAACCTTAAACAAAATATTTATGAGTAAAAAATATGTTACAATTACATTTTAGGACCGTCAATATTATGAATTTATTGAATAGCTCATCAAATTTTTAATTAATAGGAATACAATTTAACTTATCTCATAAAATTGTACTCTTTAACTTCGTATATTTGGGTAGGACGGTGTGAGTAAACATTTTATCATAAACTTAAATACATTAATATTGCCAGGCCTTCTCTCTCTCTCTCTCTCTCTCTCTCTCTCTCTCTCTCTCTCTCTCTCTCTCTCTCTCTCTCTCGTCCTTGATCTTTCTCTTGTTGTCGTTCTTGTTATTCCCTCTCTCTCTCGTCCTTGTTTTATTTCGCTCGCTCTCCTTATTCTTTCCTCTCTTTTTCCTCTTCTCTCTCCCACTTTACCTCCCTCTCTCTCTCTCTCTCTCTCTCTCTCTCTCTCTCTCTCTCTCTCTCTCTCCCTCTTCTCTCTCTCTTCTGTCTCCCCCTCTCTCTCTCTCTCTCTCTCTCTCTCTCTCTCTCTCTCTCTCTCTCTCTCTCTCTCTCTCTCTCTCTCTCTCTCTTTCATACAAACACACTACCTATCCACATCTATCTCTGATAAAATCCAACATGTTATAATTGCACCCGTAGCTCCAGAGATGGGCCAGACTGAAGAGTACACAGACATCCAACCATTCGTGACGGAGGGTTCCACGCAACACTCACCGGTGTCCCTCTCAAGCATCTCTCTCGCCACTCTGCGCATGCGCATCAAAGATTCCCTGCTCAAGACCAGATACATGTGCGGATCACACAAGAAAGAAGATCACATACACGTCTGCTTTCGGTATTTGGAGTCCGGAAAAACCACTGTGGCCGCCGAGCCTGTGTGTATAGAATTTCTCCCTGGATCTTCAATGTTCACTAGATCTTTTCAGCGCAACAGTGCACCGACATTGCATGCTGCTGTGGCAGATCTAACGCTGCTTTAGAGCTGAACGTTTGAATTCTTACTATGTGCATAAAAGTCGATATGAAAAAAAATTTTGACGTTCATAGTAAAAGTTAAAAAAAATGATTTATCATAAATTATATTTTGTAATGGCTACAACGATTTTGCGTAGTTTCAGACCCATTTATTTTATAACTAAAACATGGCGATTTTCTGATCCACTCTATTCTTGACATGAATACGAACGTAGTTGTCGCCGGGCGCTCATTGGAATGTTACAAGTATTAGCTTTCAAAGTTGACACTTTTTACTTTATCTATTTGTAATTTCAAAAGACAAACAACCTTTAACAACAATATTTATGAGTAAAAAATATGTTACAAATAAATTTTGGGACCGTCAAAATTATGAATTTATGGAATAGCTCAACAAATTTTTAATTAATAGGAATACAATTTAACTTATCTCATAAAATTGTACTCTTTAACTTCGTATATTTGGGTAGGACGGTGTGAGTAAACATTTTATCATAAACTTAAATACATTAATATTGCCAGGCCTTCTCTCTCTCTCTCTCTCTCTCTCTCTCTCTCTCTCTCTCTCTCTCTCTCTCTCTTTTTCTCTCTCTCTCGTCCTTGTTTTATTTCTCTCTCCTTTATCTTTCCTCTCTTTTCTCTCTCTCTCTCTCTCTCTCTCTCTCTCTCTCTCTCTCTCTCTCTCTCTCTCTCTCTCTCTCTCTCTCTCTCTCTCTCTCTCTCTCTCTTTCATACAAACACACTACCTATCCACATCTATCTCTGATAAAATCCAACATGTTATAATTGCACCCGTAGCTCCAGAGATGGGCCAGACTGAAGAGTACACAGACATCCAACCATTCGTGACGGAGGGTTCCACGCAACACTCACCGGTGTCCCTCTCAAGCATCTCTCTCGCCACTCTGCGCGTGCGCATCAAAGATTCCCTGCACAAGACCAGATACATGTGCGGATCACACAAGAAAGAAGATCACATACACGTCTGCTTTCGGTATTTGGAGTCCGGAAAAACCACTGTGGCCGCCGAGCCTGTGTGTATAGAATTTCTCCCTGGATCTTCAATGTTCACTAGATCTTTTCAGCGCAACAGTGCACCGACATTGCATGCTGTTGTGGCAGATCTAACGCTGGTTTTGGCTACTGCTTGCCTTGTCTTTATGTCTTAAACAACATTAATTCTCATCGTTTTTCTGACACCTTCCTTTTTTCTCCTTTCGTCTTTCTTGTTGTTACGGAAGATCCAACTTTGGTTCTGGAAATACAAAATCACGTCACTTTTCCGACAAACCTTTACTTCTCCTTCCTCCCTCTGTTTATCATAAAGTATAAATAGGATTTCTCATCATTCCTATTTTTTTCTTTACATGATGGAGGTAGCGGTGGTGGTCGAGGTGGCAGGGCGCAAGTTACATTAGTCCCCAAAAGCCTTCCTTGAAGAATTCAAAAGCTTAGAGTTTGACATTTTTCTTTTCCTGTGTACCATGTTCTAGCAACATAACTTCTCACCACTCTCCCATTGAGTGTGCCCTATTGGAGCCTGAAAGACATTAGGCCTAATCATGTGAGAAAGCGACCACCGAACGTGAGTGTCCGATACTATTATACTCATGTTTTCGAGTCAGTGTCTTTATTTCCTTTTTATTCTTGCTATGACCGCTGAATGTTACCCATGGATTCTGCGGATGCATTGCCAGTGACACGTGATTCTGTTCTCCAAAAAACTTGAGGGGGCACAAAAATAATTATATTAAATCAGTTGGTGGTTTCTTTTCTTTCACGTCATGAGGGGGAAGGGGAGGGGAATGGCTATATTGGTAGAGCGTTGGGATCTCGATCGGAATATTCGCAGTTCGAATCCCACGATTTCCTGTTGGGGCGATGTCAATATAATATGAGCAGTTGGTGACAGGAGTCCAGGTTTCAGCGCCCTGTCTCGTGCGTGGCAGCACGTCAAATTGTCGGACGCCAGTCTTGGGACCAATCCACAATATAGCCTAAATAGTGTTGAAATTGGAAGTTAAAGAAAGAAAACAAACTCTCCCATCATACGAGTAAACTAACAATTTTACGGATCAGCTTTAGGGATGAGATGAAGTGACTATACCTTATCACCGAACCATTTTAAGGGCATCATAATTATCGTGACTATGATAAATTATTATATTTATGAAGAAAGAGCGTACACTCGGATTATTATAAGGAACGAAAGGATGGAAAAGCGAGTGTGAAATTGATACATTACATCAATATTCGACGTATTTTATGTCAACAATGTGTTTAACTTTATGAATGTTTTGTTTTTGTTTTTCTAAATGCAATTTTCTGTCGTCTTATTGGGTTTTAAACGTTTAAATGTATCAAACATATTCACGACATTCTATAAAATTCAGTTTCAAGTTTTTCAGGATAAGATTTTCTATTAACGATGCACCTCAATTAAATTTATTATTAAAACCGGAAACCACAAACCAAATCTGTGTAGATGAGATAAGCTACACCTATCTTTGTTCATTTAGAAAAAAAATCTTGTCATGGTAATATGTGGTAATTACAAAGATGAAGCAGAGTTAGATGCCCAATTATGGCATCTAAATACGTGGTAAGTCGGCGACTATATCTACTTCTCTTTTGTACTTAGCACCCCTAGTGGTGGCATATACTCCAGAAGATCAAACTGGTGCGCCTTTGTTTCCTGTTCACTATTGTATTAAAAAAAAAAATTAATAATAAAAAAAATCTGAAGTTTGTTTGCTGAATTTTTTAAGGGGAGAGGTTGTTGTTTTTAGTTGGAGTGTTAATGTTGTTGTGGATAAAAAGATCAAGTTCCTACAGATGATTCAAACATATGAATTCTCATTGCCAGTAAAACAAATACCGAACGCAAGGGCGGCTACTGTGTATCTACATAAAGGGAATTAGTTCCTTCCCTTGCATTAGAATTTCGGAAGAAGAAGAAAAAAAAAACATGAAAATTAAGTTAACTATTTTACAATTAGTTTACTTAATTTTCTTAGTTATGTCGAATATGACTGGTGAGCACTCTCTCCTCTCCCTCGCCGTCTCTCAGTCTCTCTCCTTCCCTCTCTCAATCTATTTCCCTTTGCCTTTGTCTCTATCTGTTTGTTCGTCTCTGACTATCAGTCTCTGTCTGTATGTCTGTCTGTCTGTCTGTTTGTCTATCTGTCTGTCTGTCTGTCTGTCTGTCTGTCTGTCTGTCTGTCTGTCTGTCTCTTCTCTTGTCTGTCTCTCTCTCTCTTGTCTTTCTGTCTGTCTGTCTGTCTGTCTGTCTGTCTGTCTGTTTTTCTTTTTTTTTTTTTTTTTCTTTCTTTCTTTCTTTCTTTCTCTCTCTCTCTTTCTTTTTCTCTCTTTCTCTCTCTCTCTCTCTCTCTCTCTCTCTCTCTCTAAGATTCTTCGGACCACAAAGGCACAAAAGTAATAAAAATTAGCTTTAAAAAAATTGCACCAATCCAGGCATCTATATAAGTCCTGACACCCCTTCGCCGAGTATGATATTTCTTGAGAACCTAAGCGACGTTAAATTAGGAAAGAGCTTCGTTTTTCCCTCTGACGAAAGCAATTGAAAAAAATCGTTTATTAATGTTCATGTCGTGCAGCTTTACTAAAATCACTTATTTCAATTACTATGTTTGGGTCAGAGTTGGATCAGTGTCAGTATTAGTCAATAAGTTTTTGTTTTTTGCTTTAATTATTTTTATTAATCGACATGCTGAGCCATTCCGCCAGCCATCCCCGCTCAGCATCTTCATGGAAACACGTACAAATTTTCAGACGTTAGTCTTAGGACCCCTCGTCGTATTTAATCTCCCTTGAGAACCAAAAAGACGTTAAACTAGGCGGTTTTACTCCATGAGCTAAGATTTCCTGCTTCCGTTTCATTTTTATTTTCTTAGCATGACCGGATACGGTGAATCATTTCCACCTCCAGTTGATTTAATTATCAAGTCAAACACAACACCATATCGTAATCGTTTGTGTACACCCACAAACACACACATACACACCCAAACACAAACTTGCCCTCATGGCTGGTAAAATCTGAGGCAAACACAAAAATAAATCATAATGCAGAAATGCACCCACACACACAAGTTTTCCAAATTCTCTCTCCTTGGACACACCTTTAAAATAATACTGCCTCTACCCACCTTCAACAGAGCTTGCGGTTCAAAAGAAGAAAAAGAAAAACGTAAACTCTCTAAAGCATTTTTTCACATTTATTTTGAATAAGGTCATAGGCCCTCATGGTTGGTTGGGTCTGAACCCCTGATTAATGTGAGCTATTGGTTTGTTTGTACCTCGTTTCTGTACAGTATTTTTCCTCACTTCAAATTTTATATGTTTTACTGTATCTGTCTGTCTTTGTATCTTTATCGTGTCTTTGTACCCTCCCGTGGTCTTTCTCTGTCCACTTTCTTTATCATGTTGCTTTGTTATTGTTAGCTTAGCGGTGGTTGGGCGCCTGTTGGCCAATCAGCTCGCGAGGCGCGCCGAGCAAGCTCGATCCCCTGACCAAGAGCGCGTAGTGGTTGGTTGGGTCTGAACCCCTGATTAATATTGGCTAAGCAGTGAAATAGATTTTACCAACAGTTATTCCACTCTATAGAAAGACATGAGAGAAGTAAAAGCGGCACTGTGCCGTCTTGTAGTGCCGGTAGATATATCTTTTTTGTCTCTGTGGACTCTACAACCTTTAAATAGAAGCATGATTGGGCAGAGGACGTCGATAAAGCTCTAACCACAGAATTCTAAACATAGAAATATTGGACCGAGTATTCTTTCTTTTTCTTTTTTTATAATTTTGATTCGTCAATCTCGCTTCGTAAATTTTTCGAAGGGTCTATTAAGACGCAGAGCTTAGAGATCTGGCATTGAGAAATGTATTGTTACATTAAACTTAGATTGCGAGGCCGTGCTGTGCAGCTGTGTAGGAGTTAACAGTTCAAGCGTGGCGAGGCGTAAAAATAATTATCATCCTCCCCCCCCCTCCCCCCTCTCTCTCTCTCTCTCTCTCTCTCTCCTTCTCTCTCTCTATCTCTCTCTCAATCGATCTGGATATCTATATTTAATATTAAAATTAATCCCTTACAACACATCGCACACTACAGTTTAAAATATATATAACACATAGTCTATTTTTATTATTATTATTAT